>JAECUM010062721.1:0-27421 GCA_016617855.1 Megalonaias nervosa
TATCCGAGGTTGGGTTCATAAGATATGTAATTTTTCTTCCTGACATAATAATGTCACCGGTAAATACATCACCAGTTTTCTTAACATAGTCGTTAACCGATTTACCGGAATCCTGTATTTTACCTTGATCAATAAAAGTAACGATATTATTAACAACCGCGTTGGGAATTCGTACAAGTACATCTGGTAGTTGTATGTTACTCGTTTTTAATCGTCCTTGTTTATCCTGAAAAACGACGACTTCATTTTGATCCACACTTGTGATATTTAATAAATCATCGATTTCATTTCTGAGCTGATCAAGAGTTGCATATTTAGATAAATCGACCTTCTGAGCTCTACCTGAGGGTCTCCCATAAATATCTACCATTATATTTACTGATATCTGTTTAAGTGTGATAACGTAGTGTAGTGAACGCGTGCACGACTTTATGAGGTGGCGCTGCTGATTTTGATACAGCATCAAGTACAGCGTGGGTTTCACGACCGCATATTGGGGGATCAGTTATTTTTTGTGTTGGTAGAGTTGAATACCAGATTGGAATACTTTTATCGCCGGTAACGTACTCTAAAAATTCTTTTGGTGGTGCTAATCCATACGAATCGAAATAAATAATTCCACGTGGATCAATTGCATATCCGACCCAGTGCCTGCCTGGGCCAGAGTTTTTATCGAGATTAATGATACCGGTTTCATGTTGCATTGCAACGGTAGGTAATTGATCGCGCATAAAAACACCTCTAAAGTTTTTTATTTTTAATTTTTTAGCAGCATTAAGTAAATCAAAACTGGACATGGGTGATATTAGTAAACTGTCCCGGGAAGTCTTAGACCCTTTCCGTACCACGAATGCGGAGTTCCTGGTAGTCTTAGACCTTTTCCCTTTTTTTGGATTCCTTGTCCGGTTGCTTTCTTTAATGCCATTCCAGCAGCAGTTCCAACAGCGCCTAATGCAGCTGCTTTTGCAACAGCTGGGGCTGCAGCGGCTATTAATGCTGGTATTGCTGCGAGAAGTGGAAATATGCCACCCGATTTGGCAACGTCGCTGATAGCACTTGCAGAAAGATTAAGTTTTATACCTTTATTTGATTTTTTAGCGTCATTGAAGTTTTTGAACTGACGCTCGGTCAACGATAGTTTATTTGAACCACTCATCTGTTCTCGCTTTAGCGATATTTTTAAAGCACAATTTTTTTTATTTTTTTTTTGATGCTGATTGCAGCTTTTTGATCTGACCAGGAGTCAGACTCACACTAACGTGATGATATGACATTTATAATATTATGAACGATCTAATTACATGTTTTCTACTGGAGCATCAATAACTCTCATTCGTCCACCAGCACCTTCAAGTAACATCGTCTTATCGCTGAGTATAACGGCTATTGCTCTGTAATTGACAATAACTCCTCGAGTCACACGAGCTCGAAAGTATATATCAACTACTGATTGTCTGGTTAAATCTAAATGTTCTAGTGAAAAGTAATAAATCGGATACAGCGTTGTAAAATCTAACTGTGATATTTGTAAACCAGTATCAATGTTCTGATCACACCCCATAAACGACATAAGACGATGATATGCACGTGCTACATAATTTTGATTGAAATTCAGTAATATATCTTCGGATGGTTCTTGATGTCCATTTATCCTTAATGAAACTTCAGAAACATCAAGTTTGTCAAATAATTATACTTTGATTTTGATCGTTTACTCGTGCAACATCTTGTAATGCGATAAATATGTGTCTTGGTGCAGAAACACCCTGCTGAGAAGCTATTTGCCATGTAAGTAAACCATTAATATTACTCTGGATAGCGTCTGTGGTCGTTGTCAACCATGACAACGTTGATTTACCGCCTTGATTCATAAAAGATAGCAACCGGTCTTCTTCAGATATTGACGGAGTCATCACTGGCATCAACAATGAAAGTTTTGTTAATACTACTTTACCAGGATCACCAATGTGTTTCCATATTGCATCATTATCATCGCCTTTTCGTACAAGTACAACCGTATGTTTGGCTCCGAAAATGACTTTTCTGACATGTCTACAGAATCCAAAAATATGTGACAGTGGAATCGCACATGAAAATGCTCTCCTATCACCTTTTAACATTGCTTGATGTGATCTAAATCCTAAGTTGAAATCTGGATCTATATTAATAATCATATTTTGTACATCCGCATCAGCGTTTCTAGCATGATTCTGTGGTCGTCTTATTTCATATTGTTGGTACTCTGGAGAATTAGAAGTATCTTTTACAAACATCATTGATGGACCTGCTGATCTTGAATAATCGTCGCTGTATCTCGCAAGACCAAGTATTGTTGTAGCAACATCAACGTCTTTCTGGATTGATTCGATATTTTTTCCGTCAATCATGTACGTAGCGCTATCAAATAACGCCATAATACCATTATTAACAAAACCGACACTAATATCAGCGGCATATGCTACTGGTACTGCAGGAGCAACGTTATTTAAAATTTCACCTTCTACTTCAATAAATGCGTCAGCGGGTAAGAAATATCTACTTGTATCCTGAACCTGTAGTTCGATTCGTCCACGCTGATCTGGCATTCGTGCGTCATAAGAATAATACTGATAATCGCGCACAGACTCATCCCTGAGTACTGGTGCGTCCATGTCAAACGCGGGATCAGATATACGCTTGAACATCTTTATTATTATCGTCTTCGTCTAACACGAAGACCACTTCGGGAAGTGAGACCACTTCCTGCTATCAGACTAGCGGTTATATTTTTTTTCCTTTTCCGACATTGGTACATCAGCCAACTCCGCTAGTTTTTGATTAGCGGCTTGATTTATTATTTTACTTACACTTGCGGGCATTACTTCAGTGCTGGCCAATTTCACAGGTTGAGGTCGGGCCGCTTGTGGTCTGCGTATTAATCGTGATAGTCTATCTTTGATTGCTGAGAATGCTTTGCTAGCAATATTACCAACAGCGCCTATACCTTTTCACGAACAACATCAATAGCTTTCATTCCTAGTTGCTTTGCAATCGGTATTGCTTTTGGGGCTATTCTTCTAAACAGACCCTGAACAACATCACCTAGTCCATCTCCGTAGGTCGTTTTGTATACTGGTAATCGAGAGTTTATTACCCTGACCATGGTAGGTCCACGTTGAGTACCATGCACGATCATTTTGTTATTAATTGACTTTATCACTAATTGTATCTAATCACTGTGGTAGTCATCGGCGATTTCATTAATGAGAGACCGATATACATTAATATCCATGATACCGCCTGTAAATAATTGTTTGCAAATATCAGCTGCTTCATTAATGATTTCTGGGGAATTATTACCAGCTCGTTTTCCTCCAATGAGGATTTCTAGTCGATCAACATCAGCAAGGACGTTATTGGGGCAAGTAATAAGGCCACTCCCTAAACCACTTCCAGTTGCGCCAGGATCTTGATATTCTTCTTCCTCACCAGTTTCTTCTTTTGGTTTCGGTGATACTTTTGGTGATCTTAGAAAATCACGAAATGATTCTTTCCACGTTTTTTTTTTTCTCGTTTTGTTTTCTTGTCTTTGTTGTCGTTGTAGCTCTTGTTGTTGTTGTAGCTCTTGTTGCTGTAGTAGTGGTTGTAGTCGTGGTAGTGGTTGTTGTGGTGATGGTAATTTAAGTTGTGGCGATGATGGTGGTGATAGTTCAAATTGTGGTAGTTGTGATAATCGTTTACTTTGTTCAACCTCTTCTATATATCTATTTACAGCCTCATCAAATCTGTTAAAACTTCTAATATCTTCATTAGATTTGATTTCTGGAATACCAGTAGAGATGCTATATACATCCCTGATCCAATTGGTAGAGCTTAGAGATTTAACATGTTCTGGTTTTACATATTTTTTTCTTTCATAATATCCAAACGCGGCAATATCTGGTTGTGGTGGTACTTGTGGTGGTGGTTGAGCTGCTTGAATACGACCAGCAATATCAGCAGGCAATGTTGCAAGAGCTCGTTGTGTTGCTTCGGTTGCTGTAATAATTTTCTTCGTTGGTTCGACAATCGGTTTAAATAATTGTTCTGCACCTTCTGCAAATTCCACCTGAGACTCCTGACGCGATTGTAGTTGTTGCTTAACAGAATCACGAACAGGTAGATATTTTTTAATTGCCTTTAGTCGCTCTCGAGCTAATTTAGCTGAGTGTGGTTCTCCAATACTCATTATTGATATAACAATGATGATTTAATTACAGCAGCAGGAAGGGTGAACGACAAAAATTGAGTGACCCGCGAGTAAACGAATCGCATAAAAATCTAAAAAAAATACGTCAACAAAAACTAACGGAAATGAGATAACCTAAACTGTATGGAAATAATAAAAGTTATAGGCTTCGGTTTATGTTATTGACCTTCTTTTTTTTTCAGCCCCTGTAGGAACCTTTATTTTTTATAAATAAAGTCTCTGCAAAGTTGTAGGGTTCACCCTTCCTGCTGCTAAATATCAAACATCCATGTAAGACGTACCAGTATTCTACAAGCTAAGCATCTTTTTTTTCTTTCAGGCAAAAGCTTTATAGATTTTGGAAACGGTGAAAAATTGACACCTCTTCATCTGGCATGTCATGAGGGCTTCTTAGATATGGAAAAACTACTGGTAGAAAACGGTACGTACGTAGAAAGTGGAAAGTGCGCGTACATATGCACATACATAACATTTAACAGGAGGTATTTAATTACGTTTTCAAGGGTAATTTTAAGACAGACTTTTGCAAACCATGCTTATAAGTATTGTTTTGAAATGCATATTGTTCACATTGCTACGTCTAGAGGCTTAAACTTAAATAACAAGACCAGGTAAAACCAAACATGCATTGAGGTTTTCCAAAATATAAATTTATTTAAATAAAATATTAAATCAAACAAAGTGAAAGAATTAAAATAACTTACAGTGCATGAACTCCTAGAATATAAGTCTAATAATCCTAAATCGTAATATCAATTTTTCATTAACCCGAAAAACTGTTCCATGCTATTCCGAATGAAGGTTCTAAAGTGCTTATTTGCTATCGTGTGAGTGTGAAATGAGCGACATGGATTCTGGGTTTATCTAAGCATGTGTATATCTTATTAGTTTCTAAAAGTTATGGTATCCTTTCTCTACTAAACTTAGTTTATTCTTTACCTTATAATTATGATTTGACAAATGAAATTATCAAATCACGTATTTCCTACTGATCGCTAATAATAAAACTGTTCTGAGAGATTTAAAACCCGACATATATTAATTTGTAAGAAATGTTTCTATTGATTTAATCAGGTGCTAATGTGAAAGCTGAGGACAAGGACATGGACACGCCGCTTCACCTCTGCATGGTAGGACAACGGGACGGAGAAGATGGTGGTGATTTGGTAATGTCCTGCATTGTATTATTACCACATCTAATGCAGGCCGACCGCCATTGAATTTAATGTTTTGTTGCTGCAAAATGCGGATGTATTTATTGTTTGCAGTTACGGTTATGCTGTTGAAACACAATTTTGCCACATTTGAGGACAGTATGTTGTAATTTACTACAGTTATTTTTCGATGATTTCATATTTCATACTTTAGCATGTATAGTTTCATGCGTGCGATTCCTTTCAAACCTATTCCATACATGTTAGAACAACAGATATTAAAAATGTCTGTTTTTACATAAATTCAACTAAAACGCCTACTATAACATATTAATTAATTTTGTTGCAAGACTTGTTTGTTGACATTATTTTTTTAGATATAGTTTTGTATCATGTATGGTCACAACTTACAAGAATCTTTTTATCTTTTTATTCTTTTCTTAGAAAAAAAATGGTTCTAAAAGATTTGAATTTCTTACTTTATGTCATGTATTTGTGAGTGGTTTGCAGATTTTATTGTGCAGAAATTTTGTTGGTAAGAATAGCCACCTCATTCTAATAATTAATGTAAGGACGAAGATTTCTTGCACACAGAATAATAAAGCAAAATATTTTTTCTTTTACCTTTTAACATTGTCCATAATTAACTAAAAGATCGGTTCAAAGTTTTGATCCTGTGCCCCATAAAAATAGTTATTTTAGAATATTATTGCCTCAGCCGATATCAGAAGCACATGTGAATAGCTTGTAATGTAGAATGTTATACGTTTCGTCTGACAAATAAGGTTTCGTGAAATTCCCTAGACATGATAGTTGAACTATAATTTATTGATTCTTATTTTGGTGGCTGAACATATCGTCTTTATTTGCATTTTCTCTTTCAGCTTTTTAAAAACCAGCACAATTTACATATATAAATATTTCGGTTAGTTGTTAAACACACCTTTGTCATGCAAGTCATCAAAATTAAAATAAAATTCTTCATATAAGGTAAGAAACATTGCTAAATTCTGTATTCATTATATATATATATATATATATATATATATATATATATATATATATATATATATATATATATATATATATATATATATATATATATATATATATATATTGTCATGAAAACGAGGAAGTCTTAAGTCGTTACACACACAGGGTTTATTAACACAGGTTCCTAATACATCAGATATCTTCCATGACGGATCGCGGCGCCCCCTATCTCCAGGAGCAGTCCCTATCTAATATTGCAGATACTAAGGGGAGCAGTTATTAGTTAGAACTAGCAAGTAAACTACGATACCACACACTCCCCTCTTTTGAGATTATCCGAACATTACATTTTGCTTTTGACTAGATAGGAAAACAATGAATCAATTCCCGCAATATGAAAACATTAAATAAGAAAGCAATGAATTTACTATCTTTGTGTCTGAACTGTCCACTGCAAGAATTTGACGGAATTGAATTATATATTAGGTTACTGTAAACTTGCACAGGATAGTCCCGATTCTAATACTATAGAAAACCTAAGAGTCCAATTCTATTGCAATAATTCAGAAATCGAATACTAAACTACGCGTTGGCACATTTATAAAAGTCACTTTTTTAGACAAAATCACTGAATCTGGCTGGTTTTCGGACGACTCTCCCACTTGATGTCCACACTGGAGTGTTTGGATTGTTGGACCCATAGGGTACAGCTGGCTTGCTGGGGGTCGGCTGCACTGGGTCATGCTGGGTGGTAGAATCATCAGATGGTGGCACGGGCTCCATGTTATTGAGAGACTCTGTGCTGGACTCCAAATGGGTCCTGACTGGACAATGTGAGGACTTTGTTACAATGTCTGTAGACAAATTTGTATTAACTGGAAGTAGATTCTCAGGGCTTTTCATCCGCTGTACATGGATTCGATTGCGCCTGTATATCCCTTGGGGAGTTTTTACCAAGTAACTTCTTCGGACTTTGTCGGCTTGAATAACTATGCCTGGTGTTGACCACTTGTTGTCATTTCCATGCCATTTGATTTTGACGCCCTCTCCCTCAGTAATATCTGGTAAATTACGTGTAGTGTGGCGTCGGTTGTAAAATAATTCATATCTTTGTTTTGTCTTAAGGTCTCTTTGCTTGATGATTTTGACGTTTGGCCACTTGGGGTTTAACTTCTTTTCAATAATGGACAAGGTGGTCCTCATCTGGAGTACCATCATCAATTGGGCTGGGCTGGCACCTGTCGCAGCTGTCGGTGTGGCTCTATAAGCCATCAAAGCAAGGAATACATCATCCTGTTTAAGTATGGACTTTGCTATTTTGACACCACTTTCTGCTTCACCATTCGCTTGTGGGTAGTGAGGACTGTTAAATACTTGTTTGAAGTTGTATTTCTCAGCAAACTCTTTGAATTCTGAGGAAGTGAACTGGGTCCCATTGTCTGATACTACAGTTTCTGGGATTCCCCATCGTGCAAATGTGCTCTTTAGCTTTCAGATTACCTGCTGGGAGGTTGTTTTTGTTAGCTGCTTAATTTCCAAATAGCGTGAAAAGTAGTCAATAGACACCAGGTATCTTGTTTTGCTTTACAAATATCGATTGCAATTTTCTGCCATGGTCTGTCTGGTAGAGAGGTTGTCTTCAATGGTTCCCTCCTCTGTGCTGGCTTCCTAATCTGACAAAATTCACATGTCTCTATTTTGTCTTGAATCTGTCTCGCGATTCCAGGCCACCATACTTTGGGCTCTCTCACGCCATTTGGCTAATCCCTGATGACCCTCGTGAATGTTATGAAGAATTCTGGGCCATAAGACTGTAGGTATGATAACTCTGTCCCTGAAGAGAAATAGGTCGTTCTGAATTGAGAGTTCACTGCGTACAGCAAAGTATGGATGTACATCTAGGGGACAGCTATATTTCTTGTCTGGCCATCCATTTCTGGTGAAAGTCATTGCAGTCTGCAGATGGTGGTCACTCCTGTAACCTTCTTTTATTTGTTCTAATTTCCTATCGGAAATTGGCCTGCATGCCTCCACTGACCCTATAAAAACTTACATTTCCTCTTCGTATGTGGCTTCCTGGCCTAGGAGAGGGCTCCGAGAAAGGGTGTCTGGAACTACCAAAAGCTTCCCAGCTACGTACTCTGCCTTTGCGTTGAAGCGTCTCAACCACATCAACAGTCGTTGACACCTCAAAGGAGCTTTATCTAAATAATGTGTGTTGATAAGTGGCACTAACGGTTTATGGTCAGTATGCAATCTGAACGAGTCCAGTCCAACAAGATATCGTGAAAACTTCTCACAGGCCCACACACATGCAGGCACTCCTTCTCTATCTGTGCATATTTGACCTCAGCAGGGGTGAGTGTTCTGGAACAAAAGGCAACTGGCTTGAGTTTCTCTGCATGTTGTTGGAATATTGCCCCACCAATTCCATAACTGCTGGCATCAGCGCTGACAACTGTCACCTTGCCAGGGTGATAAAATGCTAAGACTGGGGTGGATGTCAGCATCTCCTTGACTTTCGTGAAGGCGTAAACCTGGTCTGGGCCCCAATACCAGGCTGTGTCTGATTTCAGCAGGTCCATAATTGGTCGCATTATTGTAGACAAATCTGGGAGAAATCTACCAAGGTAGTTGATCATGCCCATGGTGCTACGAAGCTCACTGATATTTAATGGAGCAGGTAGCTCTTTCACTGCGGCGACCTTTGCTGGACTGGGAAGTATGCCATCCGAGCTGATCACGTGACCGAAGAATTCCAGTTTGTTCTTCCTAAATTCACATATTTCGTTGTTGAGCTTGAGACCACTCCTACTGAGTTTCTCCAGTACCAAATTTAGGCGTCTGTCATGCTCCTCTAAGGTTCTTCCATAAATTAGTATATCATCCATAATGGCATCTGCCCCTTCATAACCAGTCAGCAGCTGTGTCATTTTTCTCTGGAAAATCTCTGGTGCCGACGTAATACCAAATGGGACTTGTTTAAAGCAGAAGCGACCCAGCGTTGTAATAAAGGTTGTCAGTCTTGCACTTTCTGGATGTAAAGGTATTTGACAAAACCCGCTTTCTGCATCAAGTTTGGAGAAGACAGTGGAGCCTATCAACTTCGGTGATATATCATCTAGAGTAGGGAGCATATATCTTTCCCGTTTGACAGCCTCATTAAGCTTCTTTAAGTCAACAAAAATTCTGACTTTGCCATTTTCTTAGGGACTGCTACCATAGGCGCACACCATTCTGTGGGCTCAGTTACTTCCTCAATGATGCCTTCTTGCTGCATATGGAGCAATTCTTCTTTCACTTTAGACAACAAAGGAAATGGTACACGCCTGGGTGCAGCTATACTGTATGGCCTGGCATCATCCTGGAGTATGATCTTTACTGGCTCACACTTCAACAGGCCAAAGTGCCCAAAGACTGTTTTGTTGATCTCCTCAACTCTTTTCACAAGACCCATTGCATGTGCAACTGCACGTCCAAGGAGATTATTGGCACGTGGTCCCTTGATGACAAATACCCGAAACTGGTACGATACTTTCTTATAGGTAGTATGTGCCATAAGCTCGCCTCTTGAATCCAGAATCCCTCCAGGGCTGCACAACTTGGATTCCGATTGTCTCAGCTTTGGTTTTGTTGAAAGAGAGTTGTAGGTAGCTTCAGACATAACCATTGCGTCTGCTCCATTGTCTACTTTGAAGTGAACTGAAGCTCCACAAATGTTTAACATCATGCGCCATGCCTCATTATCGTCATCGCACGTAGTTACTGAGCCAAGGAAGAATGCTTCTTGGTATTATGAATAATCTGTAGCTGGTGTTTCATTGAATGTGACCTCATTTACTCTTTTTGAGCGACAGACAATGGCAAAGTGGTCGAGCTTGTTACAACTTCTGCACCGTTTTCCTTTAGCGGGACATCTCTCACCTCTACCATGCCTCCTGTTGTTGCATTTGTGACAAGTTTCTTGTGCTGTTGTTTGACCAGTCTGATTTGGTTTTCGCCACCGACGCTGTCCATTTCGGTTGGTCGATCCTGGTTTAGTGCCTGATGACTTGTTCTGTTTAGAAATTTCATCCAAATCTTGACCGTCTGACTTTGGTCGCGTATCTGACTTTTTTCCAGTTCTGGCTGTCTCGCTATTTGTATAGCTTTCACTAAGGTAAGGTCGGCCTCCATTTGTAGCTTTTCAGAAACCTCTTTATCCAGAATTCCAATTACAAGACGATCCCTTATTGCTTCGTCCTTTTGTGCGCCAAAGTCACAATGATCGGCAATTTCATACAGCTTTCTTAACAATTCCTCCACAGACTCTCCTGGTTTTTTACTCAGTTGATGGAAACACGCTCTTTCGTGGATTACATTGCCCTTGGGGACGAAGTAATCATTAAATTTCTGCAAAACTGGGGCGTACTTGTCGGCATCTTCGTCGTTAGCAAACTCAAACGATTTAAATATTTGTTCTGCTTCTTTCCCCATTGCATATATTAGTGAACTTACTTGAATTGCCTCATCTTCCTTGTTTAGTTTGGTGGCGATCCTAAAGCGCGAAACGCTGTTTCCAATCCGGCCACTCCACTGGCTTCCCAAAGTTAAAGCTCTCTGGTGCCTGGAATTTTGCCATTTTCATTCACTGCAAAAGTTTATGTATCTTTTGGAGTCAAATCTGACACCATGTCATGAAAACTAGGAAGTCTCAAGTCGTTACACACAGAGGGTTTATTAACACAGGTTGCTAATACACATCAGATATCTTCCATGATGGATCGCGGCGCCCCCTATCTCCGGGAGCAGTACCTAGCTAATATTGCAGCTACTAAGGGAAGCAGTTATTAGTTAGATCTAGCAAGTAACTACGATAACACACACACACACACACACACACACACACACACACACACATATATATATATATATATATATATATATATATATATATATATATATATATATATATATATCTTGTGGGGTTGTAATATTAGTTTACTGCGCTTCTTGGCCTCCATATAACGTCAGAACAGGAAATTGGAGACCGTGGAAACCTGGCCTGCCACCTGATTTCGAATGGTGCCAATGTGGAGTGCCGAAATAATAATGGAGAGACACCGCTACAAGTTTGCTCCATAGAAAAGTTGAGGAATGTTGTGGCACAATTTGCAAGGGAACAGTAAGTTTGTTATAAGAAATTATAATTTGGTGACTTTTGCAGTAGTAGTCAAAACAATTCTTAGAATATTTCAAGTGAATCTCTCTCCTAAATTTTCAATCTAAGTTCTAATCAGATACAAGTAGTGAATGCTACATATCTCCTTGCGGATAACTACTCTGTATTTAGAAAAGACCGTGTTAGTCAATATGAATAACTGAAGGTACGGATGAAGCAGGCGAAATGTTTGCCCAGCTTAACATGAGAAGTACGTGTACATTAGTTTCCTTTGTTGAGCAACTTCTAAGCTATTTTTCAAATAGTTGACCAATCTCCAAACAATACACTCATAATTAACACCCAAGAATTGACAGTATGAAAAATATCTCTTTCAATCAATCACACCAACCTTAAAAGTGATAACATTTGCCTATATATGAGCAACCTATTCAGTGCTTTTGTTCATTCCCTTTTGCATTTTTCCCAACAAAGACGTCGAGAATAAATGCCGAAAACCAACCTTACTGACTCGACGAAAGAGTTATATTTCTCTATCATATAAAACACTATATATATATATATATATATATATATATATATATAACATAGAATATATGTATAGTATGTACGCTGTATCAATGATACACCACGAGATGTATAAATTTTTCATTAAAAGGAAACGAAGCTTGCTGAGTTTCCTTTTAATGAAAAATTTATACAACGAGGGGTATATCATTGATACAGCGTACATACTATATATATTCTATATTTATACCACATACATTAAAAATAGCATGGCTTTTAATGTGTTGGTATAAAGCAATTTGATATACCAATACTGTTGGTATATCAAATTGTGATCCGCCCATGGCGCAATAATACGTATACATAAACGTTCTTGGAACTGTGTGCTGTTGGGTTTATTCCAAATAGATCAATGATGAATTTCCACTCATTAATCATTAGTGACGTATGAAAATAACGATAAAAAGTAATAATAATCCCCGTTTTCTAAATGAATTTAACATGGTACACAATTTAATCGCAATCCTTTCTTTTTCCGTTTCCCCCTCCCCTATCATACCCAATGGACAAAATATGAAGAAATCTGGAGTGAAAGAAAAAGAAATTGGGCTGGATAAAAAACATTGAAACTGAAATAGCACCAAGTAACCTACAATATCGTTCTTCATAATGGTATGTTTACACTTCCCTTGGGACCTATCTAAAGTATTTATATTATCAAAGATACAAAGTTGCAATTACCGGTCAACAGTCGACACAGTAAGGTAAATGTCTTGGTTAGGGGGCACACATGTGCAATGTATTTAAGGCTTTGTTGATATTGTTGTTGTCTCTTAATCCTATTATAAGGTTCTAAAAATCGATTATTATTAATTAAATAAGAAAATATTCAAAAGCCGCCCACCCACCTACCACCCTCTCTCTCTCTCTCTCTCTCTCTCTCTCTCTCTCTCTCTCTCTCTCTCTCTGTTGACCATCGTATCAAGATAAGAGCAAAAATCGATGAAAAGACGCGAATAGCGGATTTTCGCTTGTGTAATACCACAACGTCTCTGGACCTATGAAGAATGATGGCAAATGTTAAGTCAAACCGACCAAAGGGAGAAAGAGACAGAGAGGGAGAGAGAGAGAGAAACAATTTTGTATGGTCGGTAGCAATGTTAATTAAAGCAGAATAATGACTTAGATCAACTTTAAATATATTAAAAGATTTTAATTACCTCTTGTTGATTCGTCGTTTCGCTTAGATTCTATTCCTCGCTAATTTCCTGTACGTCAATACATTGATGAGCGTTCATTATTCAAGAATCTGTGTCTGTAGGCCTAGTGCTCTACTTTCTTCATTAAAACCATCTTTCAGGTATAAATCATAAGTGTAACTTATATTGATTTAATCAATGTGAATAAAAATAAAAACTCAAAAATGAAAACAATCAACTTATCAATATGAAAAGGTGATTGTGAATAGGCACAAAAAGACAGAACTACATTTTTGTAGCGGACACACTCGGCAAGGATGTTGAGTTCATTCACCCAGTCAATACACAGTTGGCTCTTGTCAATCTAACTCCGTTCAAATGACAAATATATGTATTTGTATGTGATATAAATAAAACATATGTATAGTATGCACGCTGTATCAATGATATACCACTTGCTGTACAAATTTTTCATTAAAAGGAAACGAGGCTTTTGGTATATCACTGATACAGCGTACATACTATATATATATATATATATATATATATATATATATATATATATATATATATATATATATATATATATATATGAAAATGGAGATATATATTTTTTACATGTCATTTATAATATATGAATATCTTTTATCGATATAAAAACTTGTAATAGTAGCACGTGTCAGTGTAACAGTTAATATCATTCCTACTATATGATTAATAAAGTTCTATATACAGAAGGAAACTCTGCAAGGCTGATTTTGGGATCTTCCGAGATGAGTATTGATTATGTTTCGCATACTTTGAATTGCATGAATACATATTTAGGCGAATGGGAATAACATTAGTTTTGAAAATCCTACCCGGATGCATCATTTACATGGTGGAAGATACTTGATAAAAGAGCGAGTTGTGGGATCTGAACTGTCATCTGCAAAGCAAATAAACTCAAAGAAATCTTATTCAAACATATGTCGTAAATTTTGTAGGATCAATTTTGTTCTTTCTTTTCGACCTTGCTTTACTTTCAAACTTATTTGTTATGTTAATTCAGTGGCGAGGATTTGACATTTTGGCTTGACTTGAATCTGACATAAAGTGAAGATGGGGTTGGAATTTTCCCGGAAACCACTTACGCAAATTGCACATCGATATTTTAGATGGAAATGGATATTTTGACCACTTTGATATGAAATAAAAAGAGAATGATAGGTATAACTAAATAAATCCTGAAGATTGTCTTTGAAAGATAGAGATAATTTTAGTGTCTGCTTTTTAAATGTTTCATTCTTATTGTAAATCTGGTAAAATCTAAGAAGTCTACATCTATCAAATAATGTTCTTCTCTGATGAACATAATTGTACTTACAATACACTGATCATCCGAACAAATCACATAGTGACGATAAAAGCATGTTTCTCTCTCACCTCTAAAAAACTAATTCTATTTTCAGCCGCCCAGCACTAACGAGAGGTGCAACCACTTTAGATGACCTATTTTCATTGCTTCCACTGCCATGTTCACTGTGCATGGAAAACGTGGCAAATGTCACCTTTATCCGATGCAAACACAAAGTGACGTGTCGCAAATGTTGTTTCAAAGGAGAAGACTGTTCAATTTGCGATATACCATCCAAGAAAGGATTGACCAAAGTGAGTAACCCCTATTTATGCGACTCAAAGTTCAAATAGATAATGATGATTCGTGTACGTGACATAATGATGTTTATTTTAAGTCATTGGTAGAATGGATGTGAATCAGCATAAATGCTTTGCATAGTTTTTTTATTCACATGGTAAATAAACTTAAATGTGAACATGGTTGTTTGGCTTTTATTTCTGATATATGACTACTCGGGTATCACACTGAGCATTGTTGTTTTCTGATATATGACTACTCGGATATCACATTGAGCGTTGTTCATTTGTTACATATGACTACTCGAGTATCGCACTGAGCATTGTTTATTTGTTACATATGACTACTCGGGTATCGCATTGAGCATTGTTTATTTCTGTCATTAAAAGGTATTAAATATATAACAAGGTTCACATGATATCTATGATTTGCTCTCAAAAATTTAATTTAAGCAATTGAATATTAGATTTCAAATTTCAGACGGCCACAGAGTTGTTTTACTAGACGATGCGTGTAAAGTGCAGTAAAACAACTTCGGCACAGAATTAAAAGTGATGTGGAAAGAGGGAGAAGACATAATAATCTATTTTAGAAGAAATTGTCACATTTCTAAACTTTTTTGCTAGATAAAATTAAAGACGTGATAGACATACAGAATATTTAAACTGATGCAGATTACCTTGTTGTAACAGTATATATGACTCCCATAACAAGGAACGTACCTATTATTCATCTCTCCATGATACAAACAGCACATTTATATTTCGCTGTTAAGTTTGAATGTTGATTGAAAATGTTTTACATAGAATGAATACCCTGTGGCAATTATCTCGTGATACGTAATTTTCAAGATCTTTTATTGAGAACGTTTTATTTCACATTTAAAACGAGAATGGCAATGTATGTTGGGTATCCTGAAGGAAATAATTAGTTTTGCCTAACAGATCTACTAGACGTAGTAGTTCTTAACCATACTTTAGTGAGAATAGGCTAAGAAACAACAGGAACATATTGTAATTATTCTCCAAATGATCACAAGGGCACCACCTGTATTCATAGATTGTTCTCCTTTATCTTAATAATAATAATAATAATAATAATAATATTAATATTATTATTATTATTATTATTATTATTATTATTGATTTTAATTAAGAAATTCAAAATGTAGGTTGTTGACTTAAAAAGTTAAAAAGAAAATCAGTTTTAACACGTGGTGCACACAAACGTTGTGCAAGAGTTTAAAACCTAAACACAGTGTTTCGCTTTATTTACTTACTCCTTCCTTCCTTCCGTATATGGTACTAACAACTGCCTCGCCTGGCGCTCTGCTTCAAAGCCCCAATGCCGCCGTTACGTGCAAAAAGTTGTATATTCGAAATCATCTGAATAATACTGAATATTGAAAGATATTGACCCTAAACATCATTGGGTTCCATTAAAACCAGATAATATCGACCTTTTATCACATTATGAACCATGTAATTTCTCCTTCGAACGGAGAAAAACCTACCATTTTTTACATGTGTACCAATTAATTCGATGTTGATCTTCAACATCCGTGGGTGAATCGATTTCAGTCGAAAGCTGGCACACGTGTTTTGATGATGTCACAGTTGTAAACACGAGTAGTTAACACCACGCTGTGTTGGATTGTCTTCAGGCCAAGTTTACCTTTCGGTGTATATTCTAGCGACCCACCTGATCACAGATATTCGAACGAGTCTTATTTGTATCTAATGCCCGCTTTTCTTTTCAGAATCGCTCTCTATTAAATCGACTTGTGCACCACGTATGAATGTTGTTTATATTAGATTAGTTTCTAACGGAATTTATCGAATATATCACATCACTACTTTTGGAGCACTCCGGAAAAATATCGGAATTACGAACGACATAGTTGACTGAATCAAGGGTGACACCTCTTAATTCAGAACTGAATATTTGAATGTCGTTTAAACCTAACAGCATGCTTTTTCAAAGAATGGTTTATGTCAATAGCATTTTTAACAAATCAATCCCTTTCTTCGAAATTTTCGTTAGATTGAAAGAATGGTGAAATTTAAGATAAATGGCGACATTGGGGCTATAAAATCCAAATCACACACACACACACACACACACACACACACACACACAAACACACACGAGCGCGCTTTCCTTGTATCTGTAATGCTTTGAAAGGATATCTAATGCACGGCTATTCAATAATACTATCAGCAATGATCAGTTACTTCTAACAGTATGAATATAGTTGAACTATAATAAATTTTTTATTTTGATTGGTCTTATTTCTGCTTCTTAATCATATTTTTGTATTTGTCTTTTAAATTAATTGGATAATACTTGATTCTGCTAGGACCTTTCTATATATTGCTTCATTAGATGTGCCTTTTAAAAGAATGTTATAATCAGTTTGTCGTATTTGCTGTATCTTTACATTGTACCCTTACGACAATGGAGCAATACTTAGCAACTGACATAAGAGATTGTCTAAGCGATTTTCAGCTTTAATTCAGAATAATAACCTACATGAATGTACTTAAATTATCAACCAACAACTATCAAAACCTATCTGAAACTATTTACCAAAACACGTTTCTGGTAGTCTCAGATTTAATGCACAGTTGTCTCAAGTTAGTGGCACTTCCTTTTGGCACTTTTAATTAATCGAAGCACTTTATGAGAATAATCAATCAGTCAGTTTCTCGTTAAGTATTTACCTGAGAGTCAAGTGTTAATTAACAGACTTTGGTGACCCTTTTGTTAAGTTCTAATTCTGATGAAACCACACTAATTAACAGGGCTGAAGCAATTGTAAACAATAGGAGCGGCAGAGGAGGAGGTTCTATTGTAGGCATAGGAGCCGCATGATGCTAGGACACGAAAACGAGCATACTACATAAAAAGGGAATTATTGCACACAAAAAACATATCTTGGCTCCTCGCCATCTTAAAGGTGGTTTTTGGAAAAGAGGGGGAGAGGGATAATGTGAACTAAATATAATATGACGCTGTGGCATTGCCATCTATGGCCAGATGATTCTTAATGGAGTTTTTCAAAAATTTTGTTTTGGCTTAGCGTAAAATAATTGTATCCCATTGCGGTATAGTTAGTGACTGTCAAAACATGACGTAAAGAAAAGTATACATCATTTGCATATTGTAGGTACCAACAGTACAACACTTTGATTCCTTAGATTTAGAAGGAATAAAGTAATAATCACCCCACCCCCAACCCAAAAAATAAGTTTTTATTATAAAGGCATTATTCTTTGTGTGTATTCAATGAAAATTATATTTACTATTGTAACTCTGTTGTTAAAGGATTTTTGATCGATGCTCAAATTTTTGCATTGTGACATTCTCACTTTGTTTTGTATATTTTTACCATTTGGACTCTTTATACATATTATATATGGCTACGTCATATACAAAACTAGGTGGCAGATTTGTCTAAGTTGATGACCTTTACAGATCACTGACTTCTCAACGCCATCTTTTAGCTCAACGCCATCTTTTAACTCAACTATTCGAAGAATAAGGGCAACTTATGTAATCATTCAGAAGCTCACGTCCCACCTTGGTAAATGTTTAGGAAAGTTGTTTTTGTCCTATATTTGTCATTTTGGGTAGATGATTCTGCTAGGAATAGTTCTAATTATTAGCATTTCAATATTTTACCCAATAATATATCACATTTGGAGTCTAGAGTGGGATTTTGGGGTCTTAAAATGTTTCAAATGTACCATGTATATCCTTTTCAGGGCACTTAATAATAATGATTACAGAGAAGATACTTGGTTAAGACGACTAGGGGTTCGGGTTAGAAGAAAACTAGAATATGGTTCTAGTTTCGCTCTTCATCATCAACCTGTTTACATGAAAGTACTTGGAAGGGTATTACAGGAAGTTATTATTTCCCTCCTTTTCATGATCGAATGATGATTTTTTGTCATTAAATTTTCACTTACGATGTTGATTCCTTGTTGATATGTTTCTCACCAGCTCTGATAATCTTTATAGGAAATCTTTTGATACTTTGCACAGAAAGTAATACCATGGTCGGAGCAAAAACTAGGGCATGACTAATTCTTGATTGTAGCTTCTAATTAAAATTATAGCAGTGTGACTCTTTATCCTATGATCATTAGCTTATACATGGAAGCATCTAGAATCAGTATATACCACCGTGTGTCCAATTAAGATATATTTTATATGTGATCATTAGCTTTATACATGGAAGCATCTAGAATCAGTATATACCACCGTGTGTCCAATTAAGATATATTTTATATGTGATCATTAGCTTTATACATGGAAGCATCTAGAATCAGTATATACCACCGTGTGTCCAATTAAGATATATTTTATGTGATCATTACCTTTATACATGGAAGCATCTAGAATCAGTATATACCACCGTGTGTCCAATTAAGATATATTTTATATGTGCGCTTTTGCTGATGTAATCTCACTCAAGACTTCTCATATGTCTGTCCGCCTGCTGTTGTGCTGATCTGGATATAAATATAATGATTTCAGCAAAATGCACTTTTCTTTAACGAAAATCTAGAATGAACCATATGTAAATTCTTAAAAATTAGCTTATATAATGTAACCAGTGTTGGTAATAAGACATGCTTTGCTAATATTGTTTTTGTCGTTAGTTTTTTTTTCTGTTTTCATATGAAGTCACGTCCCACAGCCTGCTATGCTCTCCACTATTTCTTGTTTTCATCTTGTATTTATAAGTAAAATGGAAACAACATTACAGTAGTTGTTTCTAGTTTCATGGATAAAATATTAATCTGTTTTAATGCTAATTAATGTCATACTTTACTTTAAAGTGATTACGGTTTTAAAGATTTAAGTTTTATCAGCTTATGAATGAAATTATCTTGTTACTCAAATTTATCATTGATTATTGTAAACTATATTTTGTTACCTTGAAATTTGACTTACTACTACCTTGATGATCTAACCAATAAAGATTTATATAGTACTTCCACGTTAGAACTGTGTGTTCATCAAACTATCTATCTACTTTGTTGGATCTTATTATATTTTCATTCAAGTATTGTAAAATGAACACAGTCTATGCAGCTCATGCCGACAAACCAACAGTGCCGGAGTTTTACTCTTTGAAGTGTAAACGCACGTAGCCGAGTGGTCCAGGTAGTTCAGGTCTGAATCCAGCACAAGTGGAGTCGGGTCCACTTGACGATTACGTGTATGTTTTCCTTGACGTAATGAAATAAACTGAGTTTTAAGATCCACTTCAAACACGGAGGAGAAGAAGATATAGAAATATTAATCCACATTTCACTTTTGTGAACGCAGATGAAAACTTGTTAAAGGACGTTGAGTATGTTAGATATATATAAACGTGAAACAGCATGAATTACTCCAGTATCGAGATTTGAAATTATACATCAATTTTTACATCGTAAAATTCCTATTATAAGAGATTTTTATGACGCTGAGTGAGTCGTTGCAGTCATGGTGTCACAAATATCCGTTTATTTCTTGTACATTGTGTTAATATTGTGTAACGCTCAAAGTACATTGTCTTAATTGTAGCAACACTTCTTTGCATTCTACGTTACTTCATATATCACAGTAGTAGTAGTAGTAGTAGTAGCAGTAGTAGCAAAGTGTCTGTTTTGTCCCTTTTGGCCCCTTCATGCCTCTGACACCTGTCATAGCTTCTACCACCATGAGTTTCTTAGGCCCATAAGCGACCCGTGCATGTTAAGCAATTAAGTCATCCACGCATGTGACCAGTCATTGGGTTAGAATCTGTAACTAGTATCAGTGCCCAAGGAGCTCCAAAAGGCTCAAACAGCAATTTATTACTACTGGTACCTGTTATAGCTGTGGTTGCGTACGGTACCGATTGATACTACAGATCCACTCTACAAACACACAAAGCACTGCTGTTTCAATCGATAAGCAGGCCTCTGTTATAGCCATGCAAGTGATATAAATAGCCAGAATAGCATGGTCTTTAAATCAAATCAGTTCGTCTCGATATTCGGAGAGATAAGCTATTCGGAGAGAGATAAGCTACAAATGTACACCACTTCCAGCTACCTTCTCTCTAGTCGACCTTCCGGACCTGTTTGCAAATTTCTTCCGTGACAAAGTACAAACCATCAGAGATAAACTTGACAACACAATTTCAGTTGACTCGTCGTCACCATACAGTTGCGATACAGAATTTCAGTGGCAACCGTTAGCAACATTTGAACCTGTCTCTATGGATTTAGTACGTACAATCGTGATGAAGAGTGCACAAAAGTCATGTGACCTTGATCCGATTCCGACGTCACTGCTGCTTGAGTGCTTAGATCCAATATTGCCTGCACTAACTGATGTTATTAATACCTCTCTCTCATCTGGGGAATTCCCATCATTTTACAAAACTGCCATTGTAAAGCCTCTGCTGAAGAAACCAACACTCGACCATAATGATTTCAAGAACTACCGCCCAGTTTCTAATCTCCAGTTCATGTCAAAAATCTTAGAAAAAGTTGTTCTATCCCAACTTGTATCTCATCTGAATTCAAACAGTCTTTTTAGCAATGTACAGTCTGCATATCGCCCTTGCCACAGTACTGAAACTACTCTTCTGAAAGTAGTCAATGACCTTCTCTCTGCTTTGGATAGCGGAAAGATTACAGTCCTCACTCTCCTTGACTTGTCTGCAGCATTTGACACTATAGGACATGATATACTTCACCGTCTCCAGCATGTATTTGGCATTCATGATACAACCTTACTATGGTTAAAGTCCTACTTGGTCAACAGGACACAAATTGTGTCCGCAAATGGAAAACACTCCAGCCTAGTTGATCTATGCTGTGGTGTTCCACAGGGGTCTGTTCTTGGACCAGTTCTCTTCATTCTATACACTCAGCCACTCTCAAGTGCCATAGATCATCATCCAGTGTCTCACCAATTGTATGCTGATGACACCCAAATATACAAATCTAGCCATCCAACTGAAGTTGAAGCTACCATCCAAGGCGTAGAGAGGTGCATTTCCGATGTGAAATCATGGATGACATGTAACAAGCTGCAGATGAATGATGATAAAACTGAAGCCATTCTGATTACAACACAAAGACTTTCTCATTCACATCCTTTACCGCAGGCAATAAATATCACCAACACCAACATTAAATTCACACAGTGAGTACGAAACCTAGGTGTTACTCTTGAGAGTACTCTCTCATTGCACCAACATGTCATGAACATATGCAAGGCTGCATATCTTGAACTGAGACGCATCAGCTCCATTCGCAAGTATCTTTCAGTTGATGCCAATAAAACACTTGTGTGTTCCTTAGTACTTTCAAGACTGGGCTGTTGTAACTCAATTCTGTCTGGTTCGTCTCAATATCTACTCCAGAAACTTCAAAAAGTTCAAAACACAGCTTCTCGGATCATCCTTAGAGTACCACGATCAGAGCACGCCTCTCCCCTGCTCTGTACCCTACACTGGCTATCCATACGATCCAGAATTAAACACAAAATTTGTTCTCTGTGCTACGTTTCACTGACGGGCTCCAGTCCAACATACCTATCTGACCTCACCCGTGTGTACACACCTGCAAGATACTTACGCTCCTCTTCTGACACTCGTATTCTCATTATTCCCACTATGAAAATGAAATCATATGGACAACGCTCTTTTGCATACCAGGGCCCAGCAATGTGGAACGAATTGCCCACTGCACTTAGACACAAAGACACAGTGATCTCATTCAAGAGCGCTCTTAAAACTCACCTATTTCAACTGCAAGAACAGACTTAAAGACCTAATAATGTTTCCTTATAATGTATCCTTACCTTAAATATTTACAGCATGTTTTCTGTTTCTAATTTCGTGGTGTTTGTTTTTATTTTTGTAATCATATCATTATATATTTTTTTTAAGTGTTGTCAAATGTTGTAAAGCGCTTAGAGCTTCTAAAGATTAGGCGCTATAGAAAGTCCTCATTATTATTATTATTATTATTATTATTATTATTATTATTTTGATTCAGCGGTATTGATTTCGGCGTGCTAGAAAATTCGAAGGGAAATCATGATATACAAGCAGAATTTGCACCGTTTATTACAGATTCTGTTAATATTGTAATATAACCAAGAATATGTTTGGTGAGTGTGCTGGAAATGGCGTATCTTACAATATTGGCTTCATTATGGGAGGAGTAATCACGCGTTTCACCAGGCAATTTCTTGACGTCAAATACGAGAATTTTCATTCATTCTCCTAACACAGGCAGTAGTCGTGGAGTTAGAGTGTCGGATCGAGTATAACTTTCAGAGTGAAAAATTGTCTTTAATAATACGGAAACAGCCTAGTCTCGGCTGGTGAAATTTGATGATTGTACAGTCGATATCAGTCTTGGATACGTGCGACGCATAATCTTTGAATCCTGTCTAAAACTGATCTAGACTGCACACATTAATTAACATAAAACCTCACATGGATTATGCTTATGATTAGTTGCGTGTCAATACATTTAAAGATTAATTCAAACAAGCACAGCTTGGACGAAGAAATTTCATTTTGTATTAAAGAAATTACTATGGTATATAACTAGCAAGAAAATCAGATTGATTCTCATTTATTTTGAAAGAATTTGTTATGGTCTCTAATAACAGTATTAATTTACCAAACAATTGGAATATCAAAAGTGAAACGGATCTCAGTGATCGCCTTATCGACTGAATGCATGGTATAGATTCATTAAAAATGTTCAAAAAATCCTATATGCGTTCTCAGAGACATATTCGAAACACATTCATAAATTGATTATCTTGGGAGTGACCTTTGAAATGGAACGAAATAAACTAGGACAGACATATGAAGAGAGTAAAAATAAAAATAATCTGTATATTATGGTGCAAGAATAAGTAAAGGTTACCAAGACCACACTGAATAAATCTGAAACACTTAATCCAGGTATCACTCTTAATGTGTTCACTTATGACAAAGGCTTGGGCAACATAGACGAACTCAGATTGATTTGTTATTGTTGAGTGAAATGAAAGAATCAGATTCGATATCACACTACGTATAGATAAAGAATCTTGACCGGTTGCTTAACCAACACAGCAAGCACACACGTAAGAAATATCCATGCAGATGTTGCATGCATGTATTTAATACCCAGTAGTGTTATCAGTGAAAACCCTCAGCGAGCAATAATGCCAGAACCAGGCAAAACATTGCTAAATTTACATCAGTGCAACGAAAGATGAAAGTCTGTTATATCCTCTACGCGGATGTTGAATGTTTGAACGTTTCAGTAAAAGTTATGCTTCCAATATTGATCAAACAGTGCAAGTCGCTGAACAATTCCCATGCCGGTTTTGTTGCGTATTAGTTCAATGTGCTGGGCTAACAGCGCAACCAGTCCTTTTTTGTGCACAGAATGCTAGCGCTCTTAAACATGGTTGAGGTGTTTCTTAATTCAGTCGAAGTTACAGCGAAATGGATTCGACAGCAGCTATATTCTCCGCAGTCATAATTATGACGGATGAGTTTTCCGCAGTCACTTATTGCTGGATCAGTGAAAAAGCTTTTACCAAGACGTCTTGAGTCCAACTATACCAAAGTTCTTAATAATTGTCATATTACTGGTGCGTACAGGGGGGCTGCACACAACACATTTAATGTGCAGATGAGAATTTAGCAAAACAAGCAAAAGTAATTTTGGTGCTTCAAAAAATGCGTGGATACGATGGTTACTTCATAATGAAAGCAGACTCACCAAGAAACGTGATCCCTAACAACGTGGAAAATTACAAGTCGTTTAGGCTGGGGCAAGTGCAGTTCATTGAGTCATTACAGATTATGACTTCATCCTTAGACAATGCAACGGTGGACAACTTTGTAATTATTTGTCAATATTGATCAACCAATACGGATTTGATAACGATGAAATGTGTGATTCCAATTGAGTACGTGTGTGACTGGGCCAAATTTACTGAAACTCAGTTGCTACCGATCGAAATGTTTTATTCATCGCTGCCACGTGAATGTATCTCAGATAAAGATTACGAACACTGATGTTGCTCACTAATGTGTTTGAGAAATTTCGTGACACTGCTATGCATCTATACAAGCTCGATCCCGCGCATTACTTTTCATCACCGAGTATGGGTTGAGATACATTTTTGTCCAAAACCAAAATCGAGTTTGAATTGCTCACTGATATCAAGTAACATCTGTTTAATGAACGCACACTTCGTGGCTGAATATCAATGTCGAGTCACAGATACGCTCATGCCAACAACCCAAACGTCGAGGGTATGACCCATCTGCCCCCAATAGTTACATCATGTATCTAAAATCAAAAAATGAGATTTATGGATAGGCAATGGTGCAACCATTGCCGTTTGGTGGATTTCAATGGATTGATCGCGCACATTGGCCCTACAAAAACACGTACACTATTACAACATCAGCAGTGAGTACGGATACTTCTTTGAAGCTGATCTAGAATACCTCGAACAATTACTTAACACAACGATTATCCACTTTCACCAGAAGCGATATCGGTTCCCGGTGCATGTTTATACCCCTATGACTGCGCGATAGTTGATGACCCGGACGCAAATACACTGACTGTATCAAACTAGTACCAAGTCTTAGGACTAAGCACAATTATATACAGCAAGTGTGAGACCTTCGGCTGTATCTACGATTGGGTATGCCTGTAACCAAAATTCATCGAGTGCTTCAATTTCGCCAGCAAGCTTGGATGGCCCCGTACATACAGATCAATACGAATCTTAGAAATAAGGCCACTAATGACTTTGAAAAGGACTTTATAAAGCTCATGCACAGTACTGTTGTGGGAAAACCATGGAAAATCTACGCCAATAATCCGCGTAGATCTTCTGCCGTGATAGTAAATAAGACACACTTTGCATGTTCATCGCTGACCCGGTCTTTGAATCCAGGAAAATCGTTGTTGGTGGACTTGTTGCCTTTCAGAGTAAAAAATCAAAACTAACACTGACAAAACCAGTCTATATTAGATCGTCTTTGTTGGACTTGTCGAGTTTTGCTATGACAAGATCAAACCGTTTTACCAGGATCTGGTCAAGATGCTCTACACGGATATTGACTTGCTGCTGATGCATATCACAACCAACGATGTGGACGAGCTCATGGCACAAACCAAGTCTGGTCAATGAATCGATAGCAGCGAGTATCTGAAAGAGTATCATTTGTTTAGGAACGCTAATAAAAAGGTTTTTGGTAATTTCAAAGATGAATGCTCGGGTAAAATATTTCAACAGTATGAGGGACTGCGACCTAAAATGTACTCAGTCGTGGTTGTAACCGGCATAACACCATAAAGGACAAATGTATTGCACAGATGATACGAACTGTACATGGAAGTTCTTCCTGACCGAAGTGAACTCGCACACACTGTAAATATGGTAAGGTGTCGCATTGTTGTTTACCGATGCACCAAGATGAGTTTATTCCCGCTTGATATGAAGCGATGGATACTCCCAATGGAATCACCCTTTACTGGTTTGGCCATAGTGCTGTTGTGAACCAACTGAAGATTGTTACTGGCTAATGAGGTGCACTAGCGTATCAACACAAATCCTGGTGGCAGATCCGTATTTGCTGGAACGACATACAAGGCGTTAGTCCACCAGGTGCCGGTCCCGATCGGCAACGGTTTGGTTGCCATCGATGGACCATACCGGATCAGTAGCACGACGTTGTCTACATTCTAACTCTCTAGGTGCATATATGTACCGAACAAACTTGCATCCGAGTGGATGTAGAGGTACCATCTGTGAAATAATATTCTAAATAAACGTAACGGTCTTTGGTCGAATCGCATTAGCTGGTTTTAATCTGATCGTGCGAGTAACTTCATTATTCAGTGCTGCTATGACTAAATGGAAGTCGTGTCACTGAAGACCGAATAACCGTTTTGCAAGACTAGGATTACATCGTTCCGTAATAGCTTTGTCACGATATACATTGATATGTCCAACATGTGTTCGTACACTGTGTTTGGTCAACAGCGCACCAACTGATCCCAGAAATTCTTTAACTGGAGGCACTTGTAATAATCATGGCCATGTGAGTGCTCCACGTGAATAAATGCGTCCGAGTGCATTTGCGAGACTTGCAGAATCATTTGACGTGAGTAACATGGCCTGTTTGTATCTGCTGGCAACATTTACAATCATTAACGTATTCTTGTACACGCGCACTCGACCTTTTCGATCACGTACAAGATCAGATGGAAGAAACAACAAATCAGCCAGATGGAGCTCATTAGATATTTGGTTATGAGATTCAGTGATTGCCACTTTGGTAATCAGAAGTGGCTTAAGGTTGAGGACGTGAGTGGTATTCAATAAAATCAATAATGTATAAGTGGACACTAAAGTCGCATCATGACTCAGTTCAAGATATATCTAATCCAGTATTTAACATGGGCACGCCCGTGTTAGTGGATGGAAGTAAACAAGATTTCTAGTATT
>JAECUM010062722.1:0-18876 GCA_016617855.1 Megalonaias nervosa
TATAAAATTCAAAGGTGCATTATAAATAATACAAATAAAAACATTAATAAAAGTGTTTATCTCGATTTATTCATAAATGTTTTTGAGGCAGTGTTCAATAGAGATATATGTATCTTTAAAATCCAGTTTTATGTATTTTTATGTATTAAAATATCATTAATCTGTGCTGTATATGCATATTTCCATGTCAACTATTCGTTAAAGAATAAGACAATTAGGATATATAGTATATTTTCTTTCCTGGTTTCGGTCGCAGAACACGTCTTCTCCCCTGGCCACACTTTCAGTGATATAACACTTATTGCAATTGCTAACAACCCCAACTGGAGTTCCGAAACCAGGAAAGAAAAGGAATCTTACTGGATGCGCCGCCTTAGAACATTGAAACCACGCGGTTTAAACCAAGAAGACTAGAGAAAGACAGCCATGCAGAAACAAAACTATCTTTTGCAGACGACACATTTTCCTTTAGAAAAATTCTCTATATTTGCTTAATAGCCTATAATTACGACTATAACAATAAAATATCCGGGATGTAATTTGTGCTTACATAAATGTACACAAAATGACAGATGGCGTTATGGCTCATCCATTTCTACGTTAATACAAATATTTCCCAGTATCCGCAACAAGTTGATATAAACTATTTGAAACATAATACATTTAAAGGTGTAATTCCTGTAGAAACAGCCATGTAAAGTTTTGCAAACACTACGGTTTTTCTGTTTTATTTGTTGGTCTTGTCTATATTTTGTATATGCCTTTGAAAAAGACTCATTAAGAGTCGAAAGCGCTCAGGCGGGTTAGATACTAGTTTTTGACTTTTCGTTGTCAGTTTATTGCATATATATATATATATATATATATATATATATATATATATATATATATATATATACATATATACATAGCTTGAAATTTATTGTGTGGTTTGTTTCGATGGTGCGCTGTTCATGATATTGGAAACAAAGTGATTGTCATTGTTCGTGTTTTACTGTTTAGGATGTACTAAACTGTAGTTTCAGGAGGCAAGCTGGTGTCATATTCCGGTATATTTTGTACTTCACTGATCAAGTTTTAAATATTGTCAAGTTCACTGGCACATGTGTGTTAGATGTTTTACTTAGTACACTATAGTATATGCCATATTACATGTGAATTTCATTTTATTGTTACATAAGGAAAAAGGGCAGCTAGTTTGGGCATGGAAAGGAATAGTTAAAGCACTTCGTGTAAACAGTGGCATGTTCTTGTGAATAGTGATTAGTACAACCTTTGATGCCAGAGTTATCCTTTCTTCATATTTAGAATGACTAGTGAATTTCTGTAGGTTTTAAGCCATGTTACTATTCAAGTTTGACTATTATTTCACCGAAACATTTTATGAAATGTATTAAATGCGTGGTTTCAATTTATTATCAGGTGTCTTCATTGAGGTGTTTTTTTTTTTTTTTTAAAAAAATAGCCTTTTTGTTATTATTGTTTCCGAAACGAACAAATAGTGGCCAGTTTACATATAAAACAAGGCAGTTGATCTTATGTACGTAGCAGCTCAGACTGTTGGACGCAATAATGCCACTATATGGGTGTCGTGGTACATTAGATGCTAATGAGATTGTGTAAAAACAGGAACAGAATGAAATAATAATGCTTTCTCACTTTTCCATATAACATTGCCCCCCCCCCCCCTCCGATAGAATTAGGCTATCTCGCACTGCAAGATCGACAACATATTGGTATCAAACTTTATCGCTTTTATCTTCAACTTTATAAATAAATTATGACTACGGAAAAGCACACTTTGCGCTGTGGCTAGACTGTACCCTTCAAACCATGTTGCAAATTGACTTTACTAACACTGTGAAGTAGGTTTAAAATCAGTTGTGCAAAAGCAATTTGAAATTAAAAATAGAAAATATAAATCATAAACAACAAGAAAATCTAAGGCATTATTTTGTCAAACAAACCTGTAGACTTCGCACAAAAATATAACCAAATGTGTTTTAAAAATCCCCAATATATTCGATCGAACCACCAAATGCTTTTTAATGAAGTTCCTCATATAAATTGTCAGTATATTCCTGACAAAAGATAAGTAAAGGGGATAAATTACTGATGCTTGGTGAAAGACTTTTGCAGCATTTATTTATAGTTGGGTTAAACTTGTAAAGAATACATTATCTTTAATTTCTTGATATTACAGTCAGTTCATTTGGAAAGGTTCCGGCCATATTTTTAAGAAACGCTTAGTTAGGGGTTATTGTAAACAATACATTTATCTTTAATTTCTTGGTATTACAGTCAGTTCATTTGTAAAGGTTTCGGCTATATTTTTAAGAAGCGTAATTTATACATCTCGTCGCGTAAAACTGCTCAGTCGTTATTTACACAGGACATAAAATATGAGATAAAGAATGTAAGTCACAAGAAATAATTCCATTTTTTGCAAGTATTGTAAAACAAATAGATTTTCATAGAACTGAGTTAAATATAGTGGAATCGAATTGTCCTTTTAAATGCCCAATATTGATGTTTTACAGATTTCCCACCAAAAGTGACAACCTATGCAGGAACAAAATGGCATATATTTCTGGCCATCACATTGTTTACAATGCTCAACCATCATACCGAGGTAAAATGAAGTTGCACATAGTCTACAGATGTTAGAACCGTATATAAATAGTTGATTGTACAATGTCAGTCATTCCCTATAATTGAAATCCTGTCCATATTAATTAAATGAATTTAATGTGTAAAAATAGTAACAGTAATATTAATTTATCTTTTGGACTTTTATCTCCTAAAAAATAATTAGGTATTTTTGAAACGATTACAGAAGGAAGTATAATAATGAGGTGTTTTCATTTTTGTTTTAGCCCTTGTACCTGGAAACAAGGGGGGGGGGGGGGGAATATGGCAATCTAAGATGAGTTACAGACAGAAGACAAATATGCACCGCATTGAATTAACTTGGCAAATTATTTCAATTGTTGCATGTGATGATCAATAATCAGATTTTCCATTTTTCGTTGGATGTGGCAGATTAAAAAGTCGACAATTTTGAATGATTAACTGCTTAAAGAATGCTTGTGTTTCAAAAGAGTAATGAATAAGTATTGTTCGTATTTCATTTTCTGCTGAACGCACTTCAACATCTTTAATTTAAGGGACAAAGCAAAGCAAATTAAACATCAAATCATCCATTATTATTCCTTCGCCGTCAAATCAATCCAGAGATAAAATACAACTTTTTATGTAGCAAATCATACCAAGGACTTCGCTTTTAGGATGAATTGACGAAATATGATTCTTAGGCACCTGTAGAAACCGATAGAAGAAAATTTGTGTTATTCAGTTAGTTATGGAGACAAGTGAAAATTATCTCCAATATGCACATGTGCAACACTGCCGTTTCCATATTAATTCAGCCAAATATTAGGAACTTTAATTTACTTCAGTTCATCTGTTAAAAGTGGAAACCAGTGATCGAGAAATAGCCAAATTAACAAAAGAATGCATGGTAAATATAAAATATCCATCTTTTTCTGAAAGTGTTAAACCAATAAAGCCCAGTCACAAGTATAGAAAACTTAGTTCAAGAGTTGTTTTCTAGCATGAAACGGTCCCTAACATAACTACTGATACAAATGTTACGATCGGATAGAATAGGGGAATAACTGTTTTGTCGCTTAAATGTCAACAAAATACAATGCAGTTTTCAAGATAAACTGCAGCACTGTGCTAAAGTATAGTCCTACGGAAGCACCAAAAACCCCACCAAACAAAGATAAGACGAATTTGCTTGAACTGATCATTGTTAGCCATGTATAACGGAACAGAAATTGACGTAGGCATTTGTTTTTGAGTCAGTAAGAAAAAGTCCATGGATGGAGTCAGGAAGCAAAGGCTAGAAAGATCGCATATCATTACTTTCACCAGAGTTTGTTGGGTTTTTAATACAGTAGGTCAAACGTCAGCAAGGAATCATACCGGAATATATTAAATTCCTTCAGGAGGTCGTTCTGAAGGACAGTTTTGCCTTGCTGCTTCATTAAGCTTTCAGAATACATTGACTGAGGGACAAGTGTGTGACATGAAATTCTGTTTCCAGGGTAGAAATATTCATGACATGCAACGATATAACTGGCATCATGCTGGTGCAGTTATATTAAATTTGTGAAATAATCCCACCTTAATAAAGTCGAAAATATTTGCATTTATATCACGTTATGTATGAGGCACAGAGTGAAAATGCAATTAGATTTGGATCAGCTCTGACTTGCATGATTGGAAATAAATTCACATCATTGATTGGGGAGAGTTGTACTCAGAATGTGTACGTCTGATTTAGATTTTCAACTTAGTTTTAACAATTTGTACCATATCACTCCTATGCCTGCAGCGTGGCAGTTGTAGCGATGTCTAGCACTGGGGAATTATGCCGCAGATATGTAGCATCATTTCCAACCCTGTCACATTATCCTGAGACAAGGCCGACCAGTCCTAACGCTAACTCTTAACGCTGAGCGCCAACCCGCGACCTCCCGCATCCGAGGCGGACGCTCTAACTACTTAAGCCAAAGGAGTGGTTTTACTCAGAACTATGTGAAACAAATTATGTTAATCCAGCTCAAATTGTACTAAACATTTTGGACAGTATAATGCAAGGACAGATGGAAAACAAATCAAACGTTTGCATGAACAGAGCATTTAGAGTCCCATGTAATCGGGTAAAGCTCTATAATGGCAGGGCCAGATTTAAATATTTACCACAAAGGACGTAGGCAGGAGTAAGAATAGGAAAATGTAGCGAAATCTATTGACATGTGAATCATTTTCAGTTTAACATAAAAGTCTGATATGTATTTAAATGTCAGCTGAAAAAAGTATTAAACTTACACTTAATTAAAACAGCCAACGCATTAAAATAATTTTGAGATTATAGAATAACCCCTAAATTTGCCTTATCAGAATAACAATACCGTTGTGTTTATCATTAAGATCTTACTCATTTCTTTCAAAAACCATGTTGGATAAAATAATAAACTGATTATTTTGTTTTATGCAATATATTTCATGCCGAACGAATCAAACACTTAAGTGAGCGTGGATTGAAGTCCATTGGTCCCTATTCCAAGGATCCCGAGACATCAGTCGTTGTCAGCTGAAGGATGTTATGTGTTGTAACTTCTTGTACATGATTTTATCTAATATTTTGTAATTGCTTTATGACTGTAAATTGTACAGATTATCTCAAGTTAAATTTTGCCTACGTGACTAAGGTCTGTTTTAGGAATATTACGAGCGTAAAATTATATTGGATCTATAAATAGACGTTTACATATTTGTTGACAATTACTAATAATAATCTTTATAATACGACTGGATGACAACTTTGGGTTAATTTCTCATTGGCTAATGGGGTTCGGACGGTTGTAGAAGATTTCATTAATTTCCCATTGGTTGGGCTAAGTCGCATACATAGGCAATTTGGAGATAAATTGAGTAGTAGGACCTGTCACTTGGGGCATGTTGCGAAATATAGTCGTAGGTTGAAGGTTATACAAGGAGAGAACTGAGCAATCCGATGTATTCATATTTCTCATTTCTTGTGTTCCTGTTGCAAGTCGTCTTCGGACGTGTTTTATGTTGTACTTAGATATTATTGGAGAGGAAAAACATTTGTTTGGACCGTTCAGTGGAAACAGAAAGTGTTAATTCTTTGGATCTATTGCGCGACGAGATATAAAGTCACTTGGCGCTACAAACATGGATAACATCAGGGTATTTTTGAAGAGCTTGATACATTCGGTGAAGTAATCACGGGAGATACTAGAGTTCCATGAGTGGTTAATTTTTAACACACTTTTGCGGTCTTGTGGTGAAAAGGGATAGCTGGATAGAAGTACATGTGAGGCAAATACCAACTTGTGAAGGTCAGGCGCTTCAGGAGCAATTATACTTCGCCTTGACATAATTGACAGAGCAACTATGAATTAGCAAGGTGACAACATTCCTGATTTTAATTACGATCCACTACACTACAGCAACAAAACAATTATGGAAACAGAGCGACAACAGCGCGACGTTATAAACAAAGATATTAAATTTCTCAGCATATACATACTGGCGTCTAACATTGTGATGTAGTTTGTACTGTACCAGCTGATCTTGGTCTGGCAAGAACGGCTAATATCAGTCATACCTGCCTCCGTGGGGATCGCAGTTAACGCGATTTCTATCATCATGGGTGTCAACAGTGCCGCCGGTAAACTTTTATCATTATGGTTACACACACTTATGCAAACAACGCACAAATACTTACCGCGGCTGAAAGCAATATATGTTCAATATCACGTTGAAGCTGGATTGAAAATCTTATCATTTCCACCACTTCTAAAATTATCCGTCTCGGATAGCACCATCACGAACTCGTCGCTCTTGATGGTGCTATCGAAGATGGATAATTGTGCTCGTCGCTCATAATGATGCTGTTTGAGACTGATAATTTTAGACCTCTTGGGGATCAGATACAAGCTTGAACGCTTGAGTAAAGAATAACAAATGCACAATAAGAGAGGCTGTTGTCAATTGATTAGGCCTGTAACAGTTTTCGTGAGTTGCTGGATATCATAAACATTAAATGTCGTACAGGAATATCTTTGGATAGCTTATTGTTGTTGTTCACTCGCTCACACGCGAGGGCGTCTCGATTTGGAATATCATTAACATTCACATCATTTTATTTCTTCCTGCTGCTAAGTTTCTTTGACAAGGTGTTGTAGTGAATGTTATTACGTAGCCGAATAAATTGCCCCACAAGTGTTATTCGGACACTTTTATGTGCCGTTGCTACGCAAGGTTTTCGCGTTGGAACACATTCTGCAAGCCCTATAATATTCTTTATTCCGATGGTAGCTTATAGCGGCATTGCGTATGCTGTCATTTGACTGTTTTTTATACTGCCAGTGGTCGACGCGTCTTCAATAATATAATCGGTGTTGTAGGTGGTACGTTCTGCAAGGATCAGTTGCATATAGATATCGTTTGCGTTCTTGTTGCTTTTGCTGTTTTTGTAGTTGTTGTTATCGTTCTTGTTGATGCTGATATTGTTTAGAAGCCGTTGTTGATTTGTTGATTAAACTTGATATATTCTTGCATAGTGTAAAGAACGCCCGCACGTAGTTGAGATCTAGTTGATCTGGAATTTCTTTGATGTCAAAAACCATTTTGATGAAAATGATCAGCGATAGATCAACAATATACAAATGTTTTGCATTCGCAACAGCAGCAACTCCTTCACAAAGCATATCCTATAAAAGAAATCGTTGAGTTTAGCACTTCCAATCCGGAAGTACTTCCAAGTAATGTCAACCGGTTCCATACCGGTACAGTGCAAAATCGCTTCGATACCTTGCTGGGACAGTTGCGGGTTCTTAATCATGTTCATGGTTAAAATTCAATGAAAACGTTTTGTGAAGGTATTACCGTGATGACAACCACTATCACTAGTGATCACGGATTATATAGATAGCTACTGGTATGATTATACACGATCAAAACCATTACGTTGACTATCACTGTTGATCACCACTGATGAACTCCAGAAATTCCTTAAGTTCATCACTGGCGCATATTTACAAAACTGCAAATTGTTCAGCAGCCACCTAATGAAAGTATAATCCAGTCGCAAAAGCTGACCTGTAGTATTTATTTGGGCAAAAACTATTGAAAAATCGTAGCACGAAACCAGTCAATGCGCGGTTCGGGTCAGTTTGCCTTGCTACTGCGTCATTGCATGTTTAATGTAAATTCTTGCAGGGACCACCCTGCCCAGGGCTAAAGATTGCCTCGCCTCAATGCTGCTTTATTTTTGTTTACTGGATACGTACCTAAACGATAATTTTCCGAGAGTTTCTTTGTACAATATGAAACAATAATAGAACAATGATCTTGAATCCTGTTTGTCTTTCTATTAAGTTGGCATAATTTGCAATTGGAAAGTACCCAATACATGTTTTGAGAAGCCCCTAGATCAAGGCTGATCCACCGATCCCGCAAAGTGTCAAGATTTACCTACGATACCGAACACCACATGGACTGTATTATTATCCTTTTAAAATGACCGTTACACATACACACATTATTATAATTTTTACATTATTCTGGTTTTGTTGGAAATGTTTCTCATCAACAATTAAGAAACGTATGACTACTGTTTTACACGAGCTTAAAACAGTCACGCCAATACCGATGGACCAACAGTGTAATTGTTACTTTTTAATATAAATAATCCAGTTAGTATTTATTCTCCTTTTGGAACGTATATTTCATATGTCATAAAAAAATGAACCATACTGAATGTAATTTTTACAAATTTGTATACTCCATTATCCAGATGATGGGAATGATTATGCATATATATATATATATATATATATATATATATATATATATATATATATATATATATATATATATATATATATACATTCTTAAGTCATAAATATCTCATCATAAGATACATTATTATTTTAAACAAAAGAATATAAAATAATAATGAGTTTCTGTCTACATCACTCCATATAGAACAATTCTTTGTACACTGTCGTATGCCACGTAAATTAGCTTTAGCAAATCACATTACTTCTGTTAAGTGAGTTCAAGGCTTGTCACATAATTCCCCAACGGGACTTACATATCATGAGCGAATTTGCTGCATAGCAATAAATGCTAAAGTACCGTACCGTTTACTTGGATGCTTAGGACATACTAAGAAATTCAAGTCTCTGTAAGGTAAACACTAGGTGAATGTTAACAAGCTATTGGATTATTTACACGTCAAACTTCAGCCAAAGGGGCCCCATTGTTTGAGCCTATTTGGAAAATAATAACAGCAATGTTCAATGAAAAGCTCAAAATAAAGAACAAATCCTATTTTGATTTATTTCACTACAACACTACTTTGGCGGAAACTAAATAGATTATCCTCAAATTAGACTTAAATGTGTTCATTAAAGTGCTACTTTGGATAAAATTGAAGGAGGTGCATGTATTTTTTTTTTATAGGGTACACATAATATATTGGCAGAGGTTTAATACAGTTTAGAGAAGACGATATAAGCATTAGTTTGCTGCCATGTTGCATTTTTGTAGATCGTACGTCTGTATTTATTCACTGAAAGTAATAACACTAAAATAAACTTTTTCGTAAGTTAATGACTGTTTAAAGTACTGCGTAAAGGCTCTTCAAAGATAAGTACCCATTGGTACCTACCTCGCATAAATGAAACCTAAATGCTACAGGGAATGCAGGATTACGTTTTGCACGACAGGTGTAATGAAAATCTGTAATGGAATAGGGATGAACATGTAAGGTGATATATACTTTGAAGGCTTAGTTGCTAGCAAAAACAAATAAAAATAACGATAGACAAGAAAAGAGAAAGAGAAATTAGGGGATAAAATATAAATAAAAATTTAAAATGCAGTGCTGTATCACAATTGCCTAATATTATTCTGAAGTCATAATAATGCTGGCTGTATTGGTTTAAATCAACATAGTCTGGATTAAATGTTTAATAGGAAACGTTGTTCCAATAGAACATACAGGCTGTTTTAGGACACATTCAATCGAGGCTGGTATGTTAATCATTGCCGTGGTTATATTGGTGTTCCACAATAAATAGACAGCCTTCTATCTAAATCAATGCCATGTAAAACTTTGATAATCAAGTATGTTTCAATGATACATATTCTCACAGTGGAAAATCCTTTACGAAACAAATGAGAGAAGAACAATCAAGCCTTTCATCTAGTTTGCAGCGGCACCACATATGTTTCATTCTTGACATTCTGGCATGCGTCAATAAAAGTAACCATTCTCGAGAAATACTTATGTCGATATTATTGGACTATATTTTATAAATATTGCTATTTAGGCAAGCCCGTCTTTCCTCAGTTTGTTTCTATGACTTAATCGTCAAGCCTTGCCAAAAACAACAACCATTTCTAGGAACTATCTGATGTTCAGCAATATAGATTTGGCATCGAAAGAACATGTACTATCATTTTAAGTGTTCTATGACGTAAAACATGAACTAATCAAGGTTCAACCTGGTTGCATCAGGCTCATCAATTGCGTCTTCAAAATTGCATGAACTATATATTGTTTGGTTACGTTCAACAACATAGATAAAAGATCATGAATATACAGATTTGTACACATAAATTCTTAACAAATTTAATAATAAAAATAGATCTGCGATTAGAAAACGCAAAATACGGGTAAATATCTACCAAGAAATACAAGTTTGTTCTTGAGATATTTGCAAACTTTCAATGAAAGAAAAATCGAATAGAGTAGCGTGCTGCTGGTGGAATGCTGTGTACGTATTCAATACATTTCAATTGATTATAGTCATCATAGATTCTATTATTATTTGACTCCTATAACTAAAACTGAAAACTTGATCGCACTGAAAACACACGATTATTTAGCCTGGAGAGAACGCCATGATACTTTGTTCTGCTGTTTGTGTTTGATTGCAATTGAGCTTACTTGTTCTTTCTAATTGACTCAAGCAATTAGCTGATGTTGCTCTTATTGAAGAAAGCATTGTTTTTTTTTTTAATATTCCCAAATGCACAGAACATAAGCTTTCGTCCTTCCTTGTAAAAACCCATTCATACAATCGTTAATTATTCATGTGTATCTAAAAGCCATGGTACCAGTGGATACATTCCTTCAGACTTAAGCAGTAAATACAAGCAATGATTTGCATAATGGGAACTTTCAGGAAAGAATATAGCGTACAATGCCGTACAGGTCACCGACAACCAATAGGTGCATTTTCAAACGTCTAGAGGCTTGACAGAACAATGCATATTCTGAGATTATGCTGGTTAACATAGCAAACAAATGCCGTACACTAAAATGATCCTCTATAATTTTTCGTCTTTCTAATAAAACAGTAAAATTAGAAATTGAAAAGTGCGTAAAAATTAGCAGGAAGATAGGAGACATTTATATATTCCTTGTCATTCCAATTTCTGATGCGAAAAATTGCTCACGCAGTTCACGATGCCTCGGAAACTGTACCAAGAACATAATAATAAGCTTTCTTGTCCACAATTATATAATTTTTCTTAACGAAGAAATGTCTAAGAAACAGTCATTGATATCTTCATGGTGGTTACCTTAGCAGAATCACAGAGGAATATATGCTTCTAGCAAGTGTTACGAATATTTGATTTAATTTTTTGTTCGTTTAATTTTTTTTTTTTAAATTCATTACATGCTATTGTAATGTAACATATTATGCTGGACTTGACCTTGTCCAAAATTGAGTTCATTTCTGCTTGACCTGAATGATTTTTTAATTGTTTTATTTCATTTTCTGTAAAAAATCTAATAATAGCTTGATTATTCTCTATGTGTATGAACTTAATATCAGGATGTTTTATTCAGGTGAACAAGAAGGAGTAAATATGTTGATTTGGGTCAGGGTTTTGGAGCTTCCTGAGTGAATTGTACAGGTTAATGTGTTGTAAGTAAAGAAGGCTCATTCGATCATTCTAGAAGGTTATTAGGTACGTTTTCTTTTATAGAAAATGTTAATTGTGATCTGAGGTCAAGCAGAGAACTATATAATCTTGTGATTGTGAGGATTTGGTCAGTCGTGCTTTAACATCTAGCACCTTCAAGTTGTATTATGTTGTGACCAGTTTGGGCTGAATTTTATTTTCCTCCAATTATTGAATTCAGGTGATTATTTTCTCTGGAAATACAGAAGTGCTCTGATAAAATTCTTTGATAAAGACATTCACTGGAATTTATACTGAATTCAAACCTAGAGTTATATTTCTTTGATTCAACAAGAGACTTTTGACACACCAACACTGTAATAGCTATCACAGACACGTCCTCGACTTCAGTTTTTGGATTTCTTTGGGACTTGTACTGAATTGTATTCAGGACTTAATATTATTAGGACCTGTGCCTGTAATTCTTGAATTATTTTGTAATTTAATTCTCAATACCGTAAGTTCTTTTTTCTCATTTTACTTTGTATTGTAGGGAAGTAAATTGTATGTTAAATTATACAAAGCTTGTTGTCTTTCACTCTTTTCTGGTACTTATTCTAAGAGCATAGATTCTTAACACAAGACAAAATGCAACATCTCATAATGTTACTCATCTAACGAGCATATCTTATGCCCAGCAGGTGCCTTCTGTGTCGCATATATCAGATTTTATATATAGCCTCTTTTAAACGACTCAACGTCTTATGAATTTCACAGTTGGATGGTAAAGAGTGATTGCGCAGCTTGAGTAGATTATTGCTTTCTTAGCCACCAGTCACTAGATATGTAACTGTTTGCACGTGAGAATCAAATTCCAATTAAAATTAGAAAAGTTCACAAGCACAAACGTACTAGCAGATTGAAGTAGATGGTGTGATGGCTAATCCTGTTACACAGAAAATCAAACAATCAGTGAATATTTCTTCACAATCTCTAGAATGGGACTGCCTGGCTAACTCTAACTGATACAGAAAGATCAACCGTTAAGAATCAGGAATACCTTTATGCGGACATTTAAAAAATGTTGAACGGTATGGGCAAAGAAACCAGAGAATACAATGTAATTGAATTGTCAGCGAAGTCTTCGGATTCATGCGCAGAGTTTTAATGGTTTTATGCATTAAAAGCTTAATCATTGTAGCAATCTAATCTATATAAAACCATTTTATTATAAAACTTCAACTACACTCCGTGCTTCAAAGAGTTATATCTGCTAGAGTACCTAACCAGTAAAGCTGATAAAGCTAATGCATTCCATGATTTTATCCATCAGGAAGAGACACACATATAAACACAGTCAACAAAATAAAATATAACTTAATATAATTAAAAGTTTTTCGAAAATACTGCATAAATATAAGTAGTCATTCACACCTCGAAACGAATCAAAATCATTTTAGCGCATTGTATCGCTCTCATGTGTTATACCATGTTCAAAAAATAAACATTAAGTTGAATATTGCCATCTAATCATCATTTCAAAGTCTGAAGCACTCTCATTCCGCACAAGTAACAATGTTTGCATTAGAAAGGAAAGATTCAATTACGGCGGATATTTAGTGCGGTTTTATTTATGTAGACATTATCAACATAAATATGAAGTCTATCATATCGGGTAGGTCAAGGAAGACTGGTAAAAGCCAAACAGTAAATCACAGCCTCCTCACGAGAAATTCATAGGACAGAAGATTTATGTTGTTGTCATAGTAACTGTTGTTTACTTATGTTGGTAGTGTATACAAACAAAACCATTCAAGGGATTAAACCGGTTGACTGAATATCATCCTTGCATTTAAACACAGCTTGCCCAAATATTAACCATGTTAGCGAGCGTGTGAGGAATTTGGAGTCAAATAATTTAACAATTTTTTAACATAAATGATTCACATTAGGTTAAGTGATGGATTCCACTATGTGTTGCTGGATATTATGGTCTAGAGCTATCAAAGTTCCTTCGTTATGGTGGTTTTAGTTTGACCAGATCCTCTTCCGTAGAAACGGCGGTTAGGGTGACTTTGTGTTGACTAGATGCTTTTATACCTTTACAGATCGATACAACATGCTGACTGTGACGCGGAATATTTTAGATTCATTTCTGTTAAATGGTTTAAGCAGACTGGTGAATTTGAATGACATAAATAATATTTATGGCAACAATTTAATTTATTTTGAAACTGGTTGATTCTTATCAGTACACTTTCTGTGCAAAAAATAAACATGCAAATGCCAAGGGAAAATCTTCAAATCGGAGTTTCACATATCGCTTGTAATGCTACAAAACTATAAAGTGATCAACAAGATGGAATCTATATACATTTTGCGTACACGTGAAGAGGATAAAAAGAAAATAGATTAAATGAAAATTATAGGCTTTGGTGTTTTAGCAGGATAATGCTATTTTGCAATATGAAGCTTTTGTTTGCATGGCAAATTCTCTCCTTAATTTTGTATAATTCATATGTTCAGTAGACCAATTATCCCTTGAACTTACAAACACTATGTGTTCAACAAAGCATTTCCCGAAATTCTAAGAAAAGCTTTGAAAGTTAATGCGTCTAATGAAGAAACTGACCCTGTGGATGAACATGCTTGATTCTTCTCCAGAGATAGCTACAGGCGCTGAAGATATCGATTTTTGCCGTTAATGTAGCAGTTATTGCCCTTTATATGGCGATTGACATGCATCGACAATAGTGAAATTAGACATGTTTACGTACATTTCTGGCGTGGCATGAGAGACTTCTCTAGGCCGATAACGAGTCACAAAACACGAACTGTGTCAGCATATACCAACTATTCATCGAGTGTCTTTGATCGTATCACAACTCCATTTAAGTGCACGTATAACACAAAACATAGCAATGATTATGTTGCATGAAAGAACTCCCAAAGAGGTTTCTCTTATATGTTCACGCTTCCAACATAAACCAAACTAAGTTCAATTAGCTTGCGTGAACTGGATGGATCAGCACCTCCTTTCAAATTGTTTTTTCTTCTTTTTAAATAATGCAGAATTGTTATGTAACTCTGCAGTATTAACATTATCCGATTAAACATCCTAAATATAATACGGAAGAAACCGAATTACATGGCACTGAGTTAGCATACTTCTCTGCTTTATACATCCTCCTGTATTTAGCAAAGAACCAAAGTAAGTTTTATCAAATATCCGTTTCGTCTCGCAGTGATCACGCCGATAATACATTGACCGTTGCATGAGGCACGTTGGGTATTTTATGCAGGATCGTACATACGCTAATTGATAGTTTAGGTATAATATTTACAGATGTGTCATGTCTTTAAAATTTGATTTATAATCTCTTTAATTGGATTATATAAAGAGGAAAACTGAAGTTTATGAAAATCAGATATATTTCATTATCAAATGAACTGTATCATGCAAAAATAGATTCAACCAAATCATTAATTGGAAAATGCCTTTCACGTTGCCGAATATTTTACGATTCTGCAAAAATATTTGGCAACATCGTCGGAAATAGTAAATCCATTTGTAACATCATGCGATTGTATGATACATACAATCCAAACATATAAGTCGGACAATAAATAGTCAAAATTGTCTAATTCTTTGGAAAAGAATATTCTTGCATTTGCTGTACTGTAGACATTAAGGAGTAATCTACTGTAGCGAATATCCGTTTTCTGGCTTCACCTAAAGTCTATTTTCGTATATACCACGTTTAACATTCTAGACACAAAACTTATCTGCACAAAATATTAAGAAAGGGTAATGCTGTAGAAATCTATACATTAACAGGCATAGGGTGAATTTCTAATTGCTTCGCAATTTAAGATAACAAGATAGTTCAGTAGGTCCCAAGTAGTAAAATCCCTCTGTATGCTAATTTATATGAAGGAAATGCATTATTCGGTATCCCAGACAGATGGGTTTTATTGGAATCACGAAGAAAAAGAAAACTAATAATTTTTACGAGGAAGGAGACATATTGACTATTTGGAGAATCTAATTGCTTACATTTTAGCAGAGGTTGCAGGCTGTTTATTGGCGTCTAAATTTACACCAGGCATGACTGTAAAATTGTTTAGAAATTTCAATAACAATCAATGGCATACACGTATAAAACTAACTTCTTCCAACCACTGTTTTTGTAGATGTCTTGCATTTCTAAAGGAGAGTTGATTTATGTACAATACGGCTTGAATACTTTGCATTGCTTACCTGCAAGAAGTAAATCTACATTACAATTAATAACAGATATGTCTTGTATCTTATTAGTAGAACAGTTTTGATCTTGTGTGGTAGTAAATGTGCAAAGTCATATTACAAATTAGCATGAACAAGACCGTTTTTACCAAACAAATAACCAAGTAACTTTTCAATAACCACAAGTAAACATCGTCTCCTTTCCAAATTACTACCAAATCTGCAATCGATTTTATCCCATGGAAAACGTATATAATTGGTATACAAACGGTAGAAGCGATAATTGAATACAAGAACGATCATAACGTGCAGAGGAATAAATATTTGAACTAAATTAGATACGAAACTGAATGAAAACGATGTGTCTTCATCGAATAAATGATAGCAAAATAGTCATACAAGCTGTATTAAGTGAAATGAGATTATATACTATTTTACACAGTACATTTAACCCAATAATTAGCATATACAAGCATATTAAAATATCTGAAGCTGTGAAGTTGTTACCCATGAGAGAGATGAAGAAACATGGAAACGAAATTGTTTGGCAAATAACTGGTGTAGAACAAGAACAACATTTCGAAAGTTTTTTCAACTGTTTTATGTAGGAAAGCTGCTTAATGTCGCTTTCAAAAACACGATTTTTAGAATAAATACATAAGTCTTTTTCGTGAGATTTGCACATCGTACATTATAAATATTCACAAATCTTTTAATTTTGGATATGATCCACGCCAGTTAGAATAATTGTCAATATATAATTTTCCTTGACAAACGAGAATCAATGAACTTATAAAGAGCGACATGAATAAAAGAAAGTATTTTTCGGCAATTATTATCAAGAGATTGACCGAAATTGATATTTTCAGTAACATTACCTGCGACAAAACTACTATCTGACGACAATAAATATTGCCATGGAATTATGTGCACTAAACAATATATGCATTACTATATGGAGAAAAATATTGAGTTTCGCTGCCGCGTGCAGCGTGACTAGATGTAGTTTATTTGTATTCACAGCTGTTCCAAGAAACGTACTTTGCAAAGTGCGAGCAGTACGAAACTCGATAACTCCAAGTTCCCAGCGCGTTGACTGGCTCATAACAAGGTTTAATAGAGTCAATTCCAGCTTTATTATTACAACATAGATGATATTTTAGGACGTTGTTCAGTTAAAGGAAACAATCTTCAGCTGGAAAGGTATGTAAAATTAGAACTGTATTATTTCTTGCTATACATTCTATGTGACTAATTTGTTTTATGTATTGGGAGTTTCTGAAAAGTAAAGTTTACAGAGGGTGAAACCTATTTCGCATAACGCCATGCTATCAGATAGAATATAGCCTGTTTCAATTCCCCCGTTTTTGTAACTGAACATACAAGTTGAATTCAATTATATGTTGCAGGTATTAAAATTTGCTTAATGTTCGAGTTTATATAATCCAGTCGGATTATTCTTGTCATAGAGGGGTTCATGTACGAACGTGATTGTTATAATAATCTGTTACAGCAGTTCTGATCAAATATTTCAATGTGTATTTAAGCCAATTCATCTGCATCCCCTTTGACCATTCTTCTAGAGCTCTGGAACGGGAAATATTCAGTGATCGTCGACTGGTAGATACACGATTAATAACATAACATATTCGTGTTTGAATCAACATAATTCAATATCTCTATATGGGTGAAAGCTTCTTTCAATGTCGCTATAGGGATGAAAATCAATTATGCACACAGTATACTTATCGATGAACCATATTTATGTTTATATGGTTTAATAAATTACACTGGTCTACAGCCAAAATGCTTACGAAATAAATGTAGTTAAGTTTTGCTAATTCTGGGTCATTTAGAATGAAAATGGTGATTATCATTGTTTATTGGCTCTAATTTTAAAGATATGATACTTGGTTAGTATATACAATCCTTGACTTGGGAATGGCAGAAGATAAGTGAGTTATCAAGGTAACGGATCACAATTTTGAACCAGCAACGACTAAAGTACATCTTTGACTGCATCCATAAATAAATCTATGACTGGGTTTGGACAGTACTTGCTTTTTAAGTAAAACAATGAATGCTGCAATCTGAAGCTGGTAGTGCGTCATACTTGATATGAAATGCATTACATTATTCCTAAAAGTCATGGATGATGCAATCATAATTAAGCTTACATCACTCTGCTGAACAAATCGCCCTATAAGAGGTCTAGAAATCATATAGTGTCGTGCTCTCTTATTTATCAGTGTTCGATTTTGCAAAGGTACACATTTCTGCTTAGTCAAAGTGAGCAGAGATGCCTCGTACTTGTACCTCCGTGGAAAATTTCCAAGGTTAAGTGAAGCTATGATAAAGGAAGGTGTCTTTGTTGGTCCTCAGATTCGTGAAACATTTGACCGTGATATTGGCAACAACAGTTCTCGGAAACAACAAGGCAGACAATTACAGGGAGTTGGTGGAAAACCTCCTCAAGGCTTACAAAAGCCTTGGTTGCAACATGTCACTAAATATACAATTTTTACACTCTCATCTAGATTCTTTTCCACCGAACTGTGGAGCACTGAGTGACTAGCGCTACGAGCGATTTCACCAAGACATTACAACAATGGAGAACACTATCATGGCAAATGGAGCCCATCAATACTTATAGACTATAGCTGGACAGTGACAAAAGATGCTCCATTTAATGAGTACAAGAGACAAGCCATATATATATATATATATATATATATATATATATATATATATATATATATATATATATATATATATATATATATATATAATAGTTTTTTGCCTTTTGTTTCATAATAAATTTTATTTATATATCCCTTTTACTGTTTTTTTAAAGTGTTACATAAACAGGACAGGTAAAATATTATCGTCTTAGAAAGCAACCATCAACACATGAAAAGACCTAGGTTTACAATTTATGATTAAAACTTTACTATCTACACAATATACTTAGACGTAAAATGTAGAAACTTAAATATCTTGGAAACAGTAGCCAATCAGTTGCTTTGATTGTCATATTTGAATTCAGCACATCAAAATCCATAATAATAATAATAATAATAGCACATTTTATCTCTGAAGCAGAC
>JAECUM010062723.1:0-25233 GCA_016617855.1 Megalonaias nervosa
AAAAAAAAAAAACGCTGGAGACTATCTCGCTAGATTTTCGGGCTAGCATCCTACATTTCTTCTAGTAATAAAATAATAATTTAGACAAATAATATATACTATATAAATGGAGCAAGGAAATAACGCCGATGAATTTGTGAAGCATCCCAGCATCAAGAATTATGATGCATCTCGTGCTGGTGTAATTAGGAACTATCAACAAAATATCCAGTCGGTTTTGTCAATAATGCTGGTTATCTCATGTTCGGTGCTGGGGGAACAAGGTATCTCTGTCATAGATTTGTGTATGAGTGTTTTTATGGTCTGATCGAAAAAGGTCTTGTGATTGATCACATTAACGACCAAACACTTGATAATTATTTGAATAATCTTCAGGCTATTACACAGAGTCAACATTGCAAACTGGGGGGTACTGGGAAATATGATAACTCTCCAAGACCAGTTATATCTGTAAATACTGAGACATGGGAAGAAAAAGAATTTCAATCGACACATGCAGCTACCAAACATTTCTGTATTTTTTCCAGCTTCGGTACAACATGTCGCAGATAAAATAACCAGATTAACATTTTCAAAGAAATACAACCAAAGCATAATATTTAAATATCTCACTCTTTTACACTGAAGAAAAACAGGAAAACACTCTTGAAATTTAGTTATGGGAAATGACTCTGTTAAGTAAAGATTCCTCCACTTGTTGTGAGAATAAACAGTAACCTTGCTTGTATTTTATGACGACCTCCATTTATAGATAAATTACTTTTTTTTTTTTTGTTTTTTTTTTTTAAAAAAAAAATCATTATCCTTGTTTTTATGACTTTGTCAGGTTCTTTGCCCCCCCCCCCCGACTTTGTCAGGGACATTAGTCAGGGAAAAGAGAGAAACAGACAAGGATAAAAATAAGCCACGCCCCTTGTATGTAACCTAGGCAAGCTATTATTGGATTTCCAGGTATTGGTGACGTCATAATAGTTTCTGAAACATATAATCGTAAGAAAGATCCGTGGGAGAGTGGTTAGTGTTGTAAAATTCATGTACACCTCCCACCATGCCAGCAACGTGGTGGGTGCTAAGTTTCCACTCCCCCAGGATTGATTGGGGGGGGGATGTGCAAAAAATTAATAGTTACCAGCATAAAATGTGTTGACCGTAGAGAATGGCCCAGGTGGTGGTGTAAGTCTGAATTTGTGTATATAATGCTGTAAATAGCTTGATTATGGATATACTGCTTGAATTTGTGTATATATTATTGTAAAAAGCTTAATGCTGTAAATAGCCTATGCTGTAAATATGCTACTAGAGTTAAGATTGTGTGTTGTGCAGTCCATACAAGTTAAGATAGAATTCAATTATGTGTATTGTGTGGTCCGTTACAATTAAGTATGTATATATAATACTGTAAATAAGTATGTGTATTGTGCCATCCATTAGAATTAAGTATGTATATATAATACTGTATTATTTACAGTATTATTGTATGTGTATTGTGCCATCCATGCATTCCGCAAAAATTAGGAATGCAAATTTTTTTGTTTTAAACAGATATTTATTATATAATGAATCACGAAAATATTAATGCAATTATCCCTGCAATTCAAAAACTACATCTCTCCACCACCAGCAGAGGTGGGGGTATCCAACTTTCTGATCAACTTGATCCTGAAAAAATCATAAATGATTTTGAAATATTATAAGAATGAAAATCTGAAGGAAGATACATATTAGTAGCTGAATACAGGTTTATTAAAGTACTCCAACAGGCAATGAAACAATCGCTAGCTGTTGTCAATGATACAAACATCTGGCAATTCGTTCCACTCACACAGGTGATTGAGAAAATTAGATCAGAGTTGTCATACAAATAGGAAACAAAATAGACTGAGTGTGCATGTAAGACAGCTAAAAAAACTTACGTCCAATTGTAAACAAACTATAAACAATCGGATTGTGAAAGTGAAAGTTGTAATGGATTGTAAACAAGTATGTGTTTTGACTGTTGTCAGCAGCAGGATTTTTTAGTCAGAAAATCTTTTTGGGCTGGGTAGTTTTAATTTTTGGACAACGCATAAAGTATTTCTTGTAACTTGTACCGTGTAAGGCAAAAATATGTGTAATTTAGAATTTGATCCCTATCGCATACAGCTGTAATAATGTTCTTGCTGCAGCTCATTGAACTGTTCCTGCATTAACAAAAATTTCCCATCACCATAATCATCAATAAGTACATTAACACTAAAATTTTCTGTGTGGGGAATTGTCAAGATTGTTCTGACAGCACTTTTGAGTTCCACTTTGTTGTATACAAAAACTCTCGTGTGTTCGTACATAATATAATATCACACAAATAATTTATTTTTTCATTATCGTTGATGTTTGACATAACCAAAACAGACTAAGAAACAGATTTATTTATTTTAAGAATTTGTTTTCTATTTTACAAAATCCTCCGAATTTTTTCAAATTTTACTGATTTGGGTCGATTTTTAGTTACAAGTGATCAAAAAATCAATATTTTTCAGTCTGATTTTATAAAATTTGAGGGTAAAACCTCAATCCCCTTCTTTAAACGACCCATTTGAAGAAAAAAAATATTTCCTGGAAAACTTACTAAATTCAGTAATTTTCAGTAGATTTTTGATTGATTTTTTAATGCTTTTCAGTCTAATTTTAAAAAATTTGTCTGATTTTTCCAGGAAATATTTCTTTGTTTAAATGGGTCATTTAATGAAGTAGGTTGAGGTTTTACCCTCAAATTTGATAAACACAGACAGAAAAACTATTTTTTTAAAAATTCGTTGACTTTGTTGGAATCTCGATGATCTGACGAATGCAAAGATCTTTCGATCTCACATACAAATATACCATCAAAGATTCATCTCGCAAATCAAGAAGGTGTCTATGCTAGTGTCAGTAAGTTTGAAATGCATCCATGACAACAGCAGATTATGATATTGTAGACAAACTGGATTAACAGGTTCTAACAAAATCAAATATCCAGGTGGAGCTTGAGGAGTAAATATGTATAGAATATACCCCTGCTGTGACTGACTAGATTTTTCAAGATCTACTTGATAGCTATCATCGATCGCATCACACACCAGATTAACTGCGATCGTTGATGTGATCGCAACAACACCCGGTGATTTATGACAACCACCGCCATCTGGATCATTGTTATGGGTTAGAATATTCAGAGGAGGGGATATCGCTTTCCATGATTTGCATATCGCTGGTAAATATTCATCATTGATATCACTAATGTTTTTCTTCAGCTCATCAGTGTTGAATCCTGGTAATATGAATGTTGGTAATTCTGTTTCTGTAATTGCACAGTGTCTGAGAAACAGAGGTTTGATTGATGACAGATAAGGACATGATATCTCAGTGAAGCTAATATCAGTAACAATTGCTGTTTCAATAATAATCCGATTAGCTTACTTGAGGTCGGATACAACCTTAGATGCTGTATCGTTTCAATGGTTTGACGTTTTGGATCATCATTGGGATATTCTTGTATGTAACTTTGAAACAACTGACGCAGTTTGCTGCTTACTTGTTGGTGTTCGGGTTTAATGTCATTAGGAAATAATTTAATATAGTATTCGTCGATGTACAGATTATTTTTATCATCATATTTATATATAATTCTTCCTAATTTAGGAAGCCTTGTACCATCAGTCGCAGTAAAATATACACTCGCATCATCCACTGGCTTGCCCTCTAGGTCAAAAATAATGCTGGGATTTTCATTAAATCTCCATGGAAAATCTTTCTGATACTTTGGAAAGTTTAAGAATATTTGCTTATCTGAGGTATAATCAGATCGTTATGGACGTGGTGGTGCTGCAGGTGCTGGTGTTTGTACTTCTGGCCATCCTAACACAGTTCGGATCGACGACTGATATATATCAACGCTGTAGTCAGGCGTTGATATTTCTAACGCAGCTGATAACTATGACTCATGAACCGTGATAGCGATCTTGGATTATTTTCCTTTGATAGATTTGCTTCTGTGCTGGAACTCATCATTGATCGGTTCGATTTGATAAATACCTGTTGGTATGCCCACAACATTCAGCCTGTTGTTCCATCAGGTTTATTTTTATACGCAAATACCAATGAATTATTTACTTGCAACCCAATGAATGACTTTGATCTAATATTTGGCCAGCTGTGATACACTCACAATTGTGCTAGTGCTGTTTCTTTGGCTGGAATCACCATTGGAAAGCTAACGTTCAAACTCAGGCTTGGTTGAGCTCGCTGACATCATCGTGGTTGTTGGTGGTGTTGTATTAGTGACGATTTGTTCTAGCAATCACAGTGTTTGATTTTGTGACATTACTATTTAAATCAGGGATCTAAATCCCTGTCTTGTCGGGGGGGAGGGGAATTCTACCTTGAGTGTCCTTGTCGGAGGCAATGGGGTTTGGATTTCAACTTGCTTCATAGTAAATCTTAATCATTTCTTTGAATTCCTTATCTGATATTATTCCATTGTTGAGACCTGATGATATCAATGATGATAATTTGGCATGTGTGCATGTTGCCGCTGATAGCAACATTGTATTTTCATGTAATTTGTCAGCCACACATGTAGATAGCTTTTTTGCGATGATGTTAAGAGTACCAGCAATGCCGGTTACAACTGAAACATCAATTCCTATTACTGGTGCTATTATGTATGCTCCGATTATGGTTACTGTTACTGCGGATGCAGAGTATACAATTATGTCAGTAACAACGATACATCTGCGGTATTTTTTTTGTTTGTTTTACTGTTTGTGCATAAATAATATTTTTTAGTTGTGTATGCCACAAACACACTTGCTCATATCTGAAACGTTGAACGTCAATCGATTGGTTCATTATGTAGATTACTAACACTTTAAGTAGGTGGCATGTTGGCCATGAATTCAATACACCAATAGTACAACACACCGAAATCTTTTTCTTCAGTTTCCACCACAAATGTTCTCTTGTTGTTTTGCCCTAATATCACTAACACAGATCCAGAAGATGCATTAACTGGATAACATTGTGAAATTGTGGTAGATATTGTAACACCGAGTACTGAGAACCTGTACATGCCAGTAACCTCAGCGGTATATTTAATGGATTTATTTGAGTGGTGTCCATAATGTTGATCCAGACGCTGCTGTATATACTACACCATCGGTAATCTTTTTGATGTCAGAGAGCTTAAGGTCGATGACTTCTGGACTTCCAAAAATTCATTAATGATTCTATTTGTGTTTCTACAAAAATTTGCAAACGCGGTTACATGATTAGCATATTCAGATCTAAATGTGGCCATTCCATCATTGATTGACATTAATGAGGTCATCATCGGAATGTTGTTATTGTCGACATATTTTTTCATTGCAGCATCATCGTTTGATTCTGATTCTCTAAGACCATTAATTTTATTATTAGCCATATTGAGATTGCCAGACTCATTGCATTGCCAGTTTTAGCAACGCATTTACAGATCTCAGTTCTGATCATGGCATTGTTGCTGTCCACATATTTTTTTGTTGCCATATCATTGTCTGATTTTGGTTCTTTCACATTAATAATTGTGTTTCTGCTCATGTTGAGATCACCATACATTGTATCTCCAATTCTTCTGATGTGTCCAGTAATCTCTCCCATAAGTGTTAAAATTGATTCCTCTGAGTTTTTAATTTTACCGTTTTTAGCAAACACCAATAAGCATCAAGTAAATAAATATTGGACATGGGAAGTATGTTAGCAAAGTGTCCCCAGCAGTCTCAGACCTCGACCATACCGTAAATGGGGGGTTCCTGGCAGTTTTAGACCCCTTCAATTTTTTGAAGTCTTTAGTCCTTGGCCTGTTGTTTTCTTTAATGCCATCCCAGCAGCAGTTCCAATGGCACCAAGTGCAGCTGCTTTTGCAACAGCTGGGGCTTCAGCGGCTATCAATACTGGTATAGCTGCAAGAAGTGGAAATATACCACCTGTCTTGGCAGTGTCATTAATGGCACCCGCAGAAAGATCAAGTCTTAACACCTGTTGCTGATTGTTTGGCGTCATTGAAGTGCCTGAGTTGACGTTCTGTCAGTGATAGTTTATTTGGACCCTTTGGATCACTTGCGATCTGTACTGATATGAGTAATATTTTTATTCCAGAATTCTTTTTAATGCTGATTGTAGCTTTTTAATCTGACCAGGAGTAAGAGTAACATTAACGTGATGATATGACATTATAATATCATGGGCAATTTAATTACTAAATTGTACAATCGATTACATGTTTTCTACTGGGGCATCAATGACTCTCATTCATCCACCAACACCTTCAAGCAACATTGTTTTGTTTTAGAGTATAACAGCGATTGCTCTATAACCACCAGCAGGCAGTGGTGCTTCATGAGCTTGGAAGTGTATGTCATTGACTGATTGAACAAATCCAAATGTTCCAGTGAGAAATAATAGATCGGATATAATGTTGTGAAATCCTGCCGAGATATCTGCAAACCAGAATCCACATTCTGATCACATCACTCCCCATGAATCTCATCAACTGATGATAAGCACGTGCAACATGATTATTATCAAAATTCAGCAACACTTCTTCAGAAGGTTCTTAATGTCCATTTATCCTCAAAGAAACTTCACTAACCCCAAGTGTGCCAACCACCACTGGATTTCATTCCTGCGAATCTACTCTGGCATTTTCCTGAAACGCAACGAATATATGTTGTGGTGCTAACACCCCCTGCTGTGATGTTATCTGCCATGTAAATAACCCAGCAACATTACTTTGAATACTGTCTGTGGTCATCATAAACCATGACAATGATGATTTACCACCTGAATCCATGAAAGAGAGCAACCATTGTTCTTCATTCATTGATGGAGTCATTGTTGGCATCCACAATAAAGTTTTGTTAGTATTGCTTTATCTGCATCAACAGCAGCAGCCCACCATATTGCATCATTGTCAGTGACTTTTCTAACAAGTACCACGGTGTGTTTAGCGCCAAATACATCTTTTCTAACATGTCTGCAGATCCAAATATATGTGATAGTGGAATCACACATGAAAATTCTTCATTGCCATTTAACATTGATGGACATCCCAAGTTGAAATTTTCATTCATTGATGCAACTTCAGTTTCAGCTGCATTTCGTCTTACATTGCTGCTTTCGGGGTGATCAGTGGTATCCTTTGCAAACATCATTGATGGACCAGCTGATCTCAAATAATCATCGCTGTATCTTGCAAGGCCCAGTATCATCATGGCAACATCAACATTTTCCAGGCATGATTCAATATTTCTTCCATCGATGCTATACGTGGCACTGTTAAATAATGCCATGACGCTATTATTAACAAAACCAAATTGATCACCAATTCCGTATGCTGTATCATCTGCTTTCAAAAGTCTACCTTCAGTCTCAATGAATGCATCAGCAGGCAGGAAATATCTACTTGTATCTTGAACTTGCAGCTCGATTCTTCCTCCTGTGTTAGGTACACGTGTATCATAAGAATAATATTGATAATCGCGCACCAATTCATCCTTAAGAACTGGTGCATCCATGTCAAATGCTGGATCAGATACACGTTTAAACATTATTTATATTTGTTATCATCTAACACGAAGACGACTTCCTGCTATCAGACTAGCAGGTATATTTTTTTTCTTTTTCTGACAGGGGTACACCAGCCAACTCTGCTAGTTTTTGATTTGCAGCTTGATTTATTATTTTACTGACACTTGCTGGAATAACTTCAGTACTGGGCAATTTTACTAGCTGAGGTCGGACTGCTGGCGATCTGCGTATTAATCATGCTAGTCTATCCCTGATTGCTGAGAATGCTTTACTAGCAATGTCACCAACAGCACCAATACCTTTATCACGAACGTCAATAGCTTTCATTCCCAGTTGCTTTGCAATCGGTATTGCTTTTGGGGCTATCCTTCTGAATAGACCCTGAACAACATCACCAAGTCCATCACCGTAGATCGCTTTATATGTTGGTAATCACAAATTTATCACCCTCACCATTACAGGTCTACATTGAACATTATGTATGATCATCTTAATTTCTTGTCACTGATCTAATTGCATGCCCTTAATCAATCACTGCGGTAGTAATCGTCAACGATTTCATTGATGAGGGACCGATAAACATTAATATCCATGATACCTCCTGTAAATAATCTCTGACAGATAGCAGCTGCTTCATTAATAATTCCTGGGGAATTATTACCGGCTTGTTTACCGCCAATCAGAATTTCTAATCTGTCAACATCAGCAAGGATGTTATTAGGACATGGAGTAATAAAACCACTCCTTGAGTGGCAATACCACTTTCAGTGGCACCGGGGCCAGGATCTGTATCATGCCATTTTTCTTTTTCCTTACTTGTTGTTTCGTCGATTTTTTTCTTGTTGTTAAGGTTGATTTCCTTTTTTGTTCAGCTTTTTTAAGTTGCAACTTAATTTCTTCTTCTTTTTGTCTCCTTTCTTGTTTCACTTGTTCAATATACTCACCTACTGCCTGGTTAAAAATGTTAAGCGATTAACATCTCCCTCATATCTGATCTAAGGAGTATTAGTAGAGACGCAATATACTTTCCTAACCCAATCGACAGATTTCAGAGTTTCAACATATTCAGGTTGTATATGCCTATCTCTCTCACTATATCCAAATGCAGCAATATTAATTAATTGGCCTGGGGTATTTATGGCGGCAATACCTTCAGGTGTAAATTTATCTGTAATGTTCTAACTTTTGGCAGCGGCTGATCTTCAGGTTGAACTTCAGGTTGTGGTTGAGGAGGTTGCCTCGGTGGTGGTCTAGTTGCTTGAAGACAGCCAACAATATCAACAGGCAATGTCTCAAGAGCTTTTTGAGCTGCCTTAGTCGCTGTAACAATTTTCTTTGTTGATTCGACAATTGGTTTAAATAACTGTTATGCACCTTCTGTAAATTCCACCTGAGACTCTTGACGCGCTTGTGGTTGTTGCTTGACGGACAGGGAGATATTTCTAAATTGCCTCTAGTCGCTGTCGAGCTAGTTAAGCTGTATGAGATTCCATGTTTAGCGTTATTAATGATATAATAATGATTTAATTATGCCACCTAACCATGTCAACAACCAACAGTGAATATCCTGGGTTGGTAAATAACCCTGTAGAGGCCTTGATTTAGTGTAACCCGGCTAGAAGTCTCAGTTTAGAATTATTGACGCTTGTTTTTTTATTTTCAAAGAAAGTTTTATTTGCAAATATGGACTGCTGGAAAAAGTGGTCTGTTCACCCTCCCTGCTGCTTCCTTACATCCAGTTTTACTTAAGAGATAACAATAAAGATAGAAAAACTTTTTGTCAGCTGTTTCGCATTGCCATAATGGCATGACACATGTAACAATATCAAAATAAATTCATGGTTCTTTAGCCATTTAAAGAGTATTAAGCTTCTTATGTCATGTGCTTAAAGAATAAGAATTAGCAACTAACAACAAAAAAGTTTCACAAGCATTATTAAGTTGTAATTGACAAACAAACTGATCTTCGTTGAGAATAGGTCTGAATGAAATATTACCAGATGGACTTGTCATGTTGCATCATGTTGGATAGACAATATTTGAAAACTAAAATACAAACTTGGCAGGAAAATTTTATCAAAAATGTATATAACTTATATCAGGCTTACCTTGGAAGATGCCAGTGTAGTCGGGATGGATGCTCGTTGATTGAGTGAGAAAAATTGGGAAAACCACAGCTTGAGGTGGCAAGAATAGTTACAGGACTTCCAAAATACACCAGTAGGCAATCTCTGTATTTTGAAACAGGGTGGAAAAGTCTTCAGTCTAGAAGAAAAAGACAAAATTGTCTACAACACTCTACAACATATATATCAAGACTAACTCCAGACTATCTCATTGAATTAATCCCTCCACATGTATCCCTACAAACAAATTATGATCTTCGACGTTCAAATAATATAGTCACTTGCAATTTCAGGCTAAATTCTACCAAATCATCTCTTTAAATATCAACAATATCCTTGTGGAACAATCTCGAACAGAATACTCAACGTATCATGTCTTACAGTGTTTGGAAAAAGTGTTTATGTCCATATATCATGTCTAGGAAAATGCCAAGTTTTATTAATCGAACCTTGATTAAAAGCTATCTTTACCGTATTCAGCTTGTTGACAACCTTTTTTTGTCCTGGGGTGGGATCGAAACCGCCATGTAATTTCTTCATGTTCTGTCCCAAGTACAGTAGACAATGAACCGAGTTGATGAGAAAATTACTCTCTGTGCCATATGCAGCTATAAGCTGAAATTTACTGCTTTGGGGAAGGGCGATGCAAATGACAATATAGAATTTTACATCATGTATGCAAATATATAACTGCTACTGGGCGATTTCAATAACTTACTCAAATCGTGATTACTGTCATTATCTGCCTCTCTCTCTCTCTCCAGTAATTATTATTATGTAGTCATGTTGAATATGTTGTAATACTTGTATCATGTATGGAGATGGCTAATTTAAGTTGTTAGGACTTGTACCCAATCCTATTGTACCCTGTTGCGACAATAAAATATGTTTAAACTAAACTAATTAAATATTGACGTTTTACACTAACACTTGATAGACCCATGCAGTTGCTGGTTTGAAAAGTACCCCTATCTGATCATATATACTAATTAGTCAAATTTTCCCTTGTTATATATATTTCAGATTGCTGAGCACTTATCTCTTTTAGATGTATCGATTGTGTTGCATTCATCATATTGCCTTGGCCCTTTTCATACTTCTGGACATCGTTCGGACCAACAGCATTTGTGGTAAAAGCTGTATAGTATATATAGACAGATGTACACACAAATATTAATGCCAAAATAATAAATAAATTGAAATTTGCATCAATGCATTTTATTGCCATATATTGTAGGTACAGTAGTTCCTTTTTCCTATGTCAAGATGTCATTTACGGTGTACAGTTAAGTGCAGTTTTATGTCATTTTCACTGTCCAAATTGCTTTGGTGCCTTTATCTCTATGACTAGAGCACTTGCCAACATAAAAAATCCATTGAGAGTGTATATGAACGTTAGGTGTCATTTAGTTCTCTCAAAGAAAATGCTGTTTGTGTTAGAAGATTTATTGAAAAAACATTTTTGTATTGAAGATTATGTTTATTATGTGCATATGAGAAAGTATCCAAGAAGTTTTAAAAGGAATACTTCATATATACAAGTGTTTGGTTCAACAAACATTGTCAATTTTTCACAGGATCACTGGACAACACAACAGATGCAGTGGGCTTTCGATGGACATCTGTTCCGATGCCTATCATTGCCTGCAATGGAGAAGATGTAACATTCGATTGGAGATACCAGACTGGAAAATATGAGGTCGGGGCAAGGACTTGGTTCAGAAATACTGGTAAAAATGCAGAACGAATTGCCTACTGGAATAAAGCTCAAGGTTTTGTGCGTGAGGATAAATTCAAAGACCGTGTTGAAAGGATTGGAGAAGATGGCCTTCTTTTGAAAAGCGTTACACGAGACGATGATAATATATATACCCTGATAGTTAGATTTCCATTAAGCGCAGATGTGAATCCTGAGCAAAATGTTACTCTTACTGTGTATGGTAAGTTCAATATTGTAATCTTGGTCTCGTTCATAAAAACAAAAATCAGTATGTAACTAAGTATGAAAATAAAAGAAAAACTACCTATAGCCCAGAAGGGGCTATTATCTATAAATTTCATGTCATGCTTACACACTGTAATTCCGAGCTGAAAGAAATGGTCTGCTTCAATTTAGTAATTAGCCAGCAAAAGATTCGATATCTATAAAAAATACGAATCATATGGCAAATAACAGTCCTTTCAAGTGCACTGGATCCAGCAAGGGATCACGTGTTTCAGGGATTGATCAAGATAAATACAATAAACTGACAACGAACAGTGCAAAACTAGCATCTACCTAGCCTGAGTGCTTTCAACTCTTAATGAGTCTTTTTCAAAGGCAATTACAAAACATGGACAAGACAAACAAATAAAACACAAAAACTTGTGTTTGCAAAACTTTACATGACTGTTTCTACAGGAATTAAACCTTTAAATTTATTACGTTTCAACAAGTTATTTCAATTTGTTGCAGATGCTGGAAAATGTTCCAGCATCTGCAACAATTGAAATTTTCCAGCATCCACAACAAGTTTTGTATTTGCCTTTGAAAAAGACTCATTAAGAGTCGAAAGCGCTCAAGCTAGTTAGATACTAGTTTTGCACTGTTCATTGTCAGTTTATTGCATTTATGTATGTATGTATGTATGTATGTATGTATGTATGTATGTATGTGTTATTTGATAGTTAAGGCAATAATTTTTGGACTGGTTATAGGTGTTGGTTTAGTCGGGAATGCCTAGTCAAGAAAAACTGATTTTATATTCATTTTGCTTAATGCCCCAGTCAGTTTCAAGTAAGCTGATTAAACTTCTTAAACTTTAAACCATGAGGATAAACGAGAGTCATTCACTGGTAGACTTTGGATAATGTACAAAGGTACAAGAAAATCATTCAAAGAGACAATTCATATTTAAGATTATTACTTACATGTAACTGCTGGATGGCACATTTTGATGTATCATATTGATCCAAGTTCGTGTGCCTGTTTGGTACGATGAGGTTAATATACCAGGTATTAAGGCATTTAATTTGGTATGATGAGGTTAAGAAACCAGGTATTATGGTGTCTTGTTTTGGTATGATTTGATTAATATACTAGGTGGTCTAGTGGTTAGAGCATTGGCCTCATATGCAAGAGGGCCCAGGTTGAATCCTGGCCGAGCCATCTTAAGAATTAAAAAATTGGCACCAAGAGCTCCCTCGCTTGACGCTCAGCATTAAGAACTTGCTTGGAGCACATATGCAGCAGGTAAGATAAAACTCACAAGGGAAGATTTAAGACACTTCCACCTCCATGAGTCTTCCTACCTAAGGTAGAAACAGGGGGGGTGGGGGTGGTAAAATGACATCACAGCGCAGGAGACTTACAAATTGAATTCAGTAGCCGGGGCGGAGGTGTTAGAAGATAAACTCAACAGTTACATGTTCGAGACCAAGGCAAGCCAAATGGTAATATGGATATCAGCTGTGAGCTACAGCCTGGAGAGGGATAGTCTTCACCAGGTTGCAACTAACCATGATACACCAGAGATGACTAAATGAAAATATATAAAGTTTTCATACCGGATCGGTCATAGCCTGGGTAACCAATGACGGCGTCATCCACTGGACACCAGGACAGAGGTTAAAAGTATGCTATTGGTGTAACTACCATCAAAGTACGGGCAAGAGATAACGTCACCATTGGAATGTTGAATGTCATGACATTAAGGCAACCAGGGAGCTAAACATTGGGATGGGAAGATACCAATGGCACATCCTTGCAGTCCGCAAGATGCGCTGGAAGAATTTCAGAGAGAGATCAACAGATGAAGGACACAAGATTTTCTTCAGTGGACATGAAGACAAGCATGAGCATAGAGTTGGATTTATGGTACATAAGGAGATTGTGAGTGGAGTCATGGGTTGTCAACCATTGTCTGATAGGATGATTATGATCTGCTTGAGGGCATATCCTTTCAACATCACCATCATAGAGGTTTACACCCCAACATCTAACCATGGTGATGAGAAGTGGATGCTTTCTATGACCAGCTTCAAACTCTCATTTTGACCAGACACCGAAGATTGATGTTCTAGATATTCAAGGAGACTAGAACGCTTAGGTTGGAGAAGACGCAATGTCAGACTGGTCAGAAGTCAGTGGTCCATACTGTAGTGAAGAAACCAGTTGGAGTGGACTGAAGCTTCTAGACTTTGCCACCATAGAATCTTCTGTGAAAAGTATCTGCAGTATCGACAGGACCTCTATCATGTCTTCAATGACTTCAAGAAGGTATGGCATGCAACCTTGTAGACCACCTTGCACATATACAGCTTAAACACAAAACTAATCAGCACCATAGAAAGTCTGTATGTCAAGGTGACCAGCACAGTTCTTGTCAATGGTAATGTTGGAGATTGGTTCAGAACCACAGTCAGAGTCAGATGGCCACCTCCTCTCACCCACTGTCTTCAACATTTACCTGGAAAGGATCATGTCCAGTGCCTTGGAAGATCACGAGGAAAGTGTCAGTGTTGTAGCCAGAATAAGCACCAAGCTGCGCTTCACTGTTGATACCGATGACTTAGCAGGACATGAACAAGAATTGGAAACCTTGGTGAACCATCTCAACCAAACATCACTAAGGTATGAGATCAGCACTGAGAAGATCAAGTTAATGGCAAACAACATGAGTGGCATCCAAAAGGAAATAAGAGTGAATGGACAGAAGCTGGGGACAGTGACATTATTTTCAAGTACCCAGGTGCTTTCGCTTCTAATGAAGGTTCCAAATCTGAGATTCTTTCCAGGTTAAGAAACCAAGTATTATGGCATTTAGTTTGGTATTATGATGTTAATATACCAGGTATTATGGCATCTAGTTAGGTATTATGCGGTTAATATATGAGATATTATTGCATTAGATTTTTATAGCCAGTAATGTGAGGTTGTATCCACAGGAAATATAATCATGAAAATTGGTTCAAGTTTTTTTTAAAGGATGAGTCTGTCTGTTTGTAACAAACATATTTGGTAGAAAATGTTACTCTCTCTGCACTCTGAATTAGGTACCATATTAATAATCAGCATGTTTGACAAAAGGAGTCTATCTTGGTTGTTTAGGAGGGAAATAGTTTGTAGTTTGTATCGCGGCCCATTACACACACACACACACACACACACACTCACAAATATATGCATAGTATGTATGCTGTATCAATGATATACCACTAGATGTAAAAGTTTTCATTAAAAGGAAACGAGGCTTGCCGAGTTTCCTTTTAATGAAAAATTTATACAAGTGGTATATCATTGATACAGTGTACATGCTATACATATATATTATTTACATCATATACAAATACACATATTTGCCCCTTGAATGTTGTAAAGATTTGCTCTGGGCAACTGTGTACTGACTGAGAGAATGAACTCCTCATATCCCTGCGAGTATGTCTGCTACAAAATGTAGTGTTATGCCTTTTCATGTTGATCACAATCACATTTGCAAATTGATAAGCTGATTATTTTCTTTTAAAGTTTCTATTTTTATTCACATTGATTAACTCAGTATAAGACACACTTGTGATTTAAACATGAAAGATTGGTTTTATTAAAAAAGTAGAGCACTACGAACACATTAGCTTCTTGTACACATTAAATGCTCAGGCACTCACGTACTGGCATATGAAAATTAGTGTGGAATAGAAACTTAAGTGAAATAATGAACCAACAAGAGGTAATTAAAACATTTTAATATATTTACAGTTGATCTTAGTCATTATTCTGCTTTAATTAACATTACTACTGACCATAAAATTCTCTCTCTCTCTCTCTCTCCTTCTCCTGTGAATGGTTTGACTTTACCATCATTCATAGGTCCAGAGACATCTTCGTATGACACGAGCAAAAAATCCCCAACACTTGTATTTTTTCATGGATTTTCACCTGTATCTTGCTACAATAGTCTAGAGAGAGAGAGTGAGGGAACGGGTTTAACTTATAGTGTCGACAGGCTATTGCAACTATGTATCATTGATATGATGAATACTGAAAAGAGATTCCAAAAAGAGTGTAAACATACCGTTATGGCAAACCATATTCTTGTAGGTTACTTGGTGCAAGTTCAGTTTTAAGGTTTTCATCCAACCCAAATTATTTTTCTCTCTCACTCCACATTTCTGCATATGTTGTCCCTTATGCATGATACGGGAGAGGGAAATGAAAGAAAGAAAGAATTGCAATGAAATTGTGTACCATCTTAAATCCATTTAGAAAACAGGGACTATTAATACTTTTTATCATTATTTTCATACATCATTAATGATTAATGAGTGGAAATTCATCATTGAACTATAGGCCTGCAGTTGAAAGAATGTTTATATATTCATATTATTGTGCCATGGGCAGATCACAATTTGATATACCAATAGTATTGGTATATCAATTTGCTTTATACACTTTAAATGCCATGTTATTTTTAATGTATGTGGTATATATATATATTTTTTTTTTCTTCAGAACCACCACTTGAAGGATGCTGCAGACCAACACTACACCAACAGAAGAATGGAACCGGTCTTCAGGCTGATTTACATCCACAGGCATGTGGTACTCCACCATTTGATTTCGAATGGAACAATGTGCCAGGAGCAACGGTAAAATGCAATGTATTCTAAATAAAAATAAAGTGATGATCGCTGTCTTTGTACTTATTGTAAATCTTTTCAGTTATTCATTTATATTGGAAGCCATATATTTCATAATATACTACCTTTTCCAATTCTTCTGTATTGGAAGCTTTATATTTCAGACGTATACTACATTTTCTAATATTTGTATATCAGAAGCTGTACATTTCAGACATAAACAACCTTTCCCAATACTTTGTCCCATTTGCAGGTGAATGGAAATATTGCCAAGTTTGAGTCAATGGAAGTAAGTGGCACTTTCAAAGTGTGTGTGAAGGGAGCAGCTGTGCAGAAATGTTATAAAGGTGAACCAGAATCTCTATGTCAGGAAAAGTACATAGGTAAAAAAAACAGTTTGCACTGTTACTTTGGATGTATCCATTTTAATAGGTATCTAGCTTTATATTACATTTTATTTTGAGCATGCAAACATTAGAATACAGTAAAACCTGTTATGAGAGACCGCCCCGTCTGCCAACAAAAAGAGGTCTCTCAAGACAGGTGGTCTGTCATAGCAGGTTTGTACAAAAATATGTTTCCAAGGTCCAGTTTCAGAACAATTTCAAGAAAAATAACCACAGTCACTGTACATATATTCTATTCTTTATTAGTAGTTGTTGCTAAAATATTGTATGCATTCATCTAAAAACAAAATTATATTGTAATAAAGATATACTTCTATCATTAAACATGAAATCACATTTACATTTGAAGATCACATATTTTAGCATATGAAATTGTTTCTGAATTACTCGTTTTTCTTTATAACAACCTAAATTTGTTTTACCAATGTTTAAACCGCTTTTTTGCGAGTGGTCTGCACTTTTTCACTTCTTTCAGTTACAATAATTATTTTCTTCAGCATTAAAATTTGTCTCTTTTCAGTTGGAGGTTCATCCATTGTTATTAAAATTCTAGGTGTTAAAATTATTAGTGCTTAGTTGTAATATCGAACGTGGCTGTGGGAAAATATGAAAAATCTATACATGTGCATTGCATATCTAACAATTAATATAAACAAACATCACAAGTCTTGAGCACTATCAATTGAATCCCGCAAATGATTCTCTCTTGCTGGTTTAATAGACAATGACCTTATTCACCCCGGCAATACCGATTAACTCGAGACAAACAACATACGTGGCCACTTTGTCAACTTTAGCACTTCAATGGCATTTCATGACATGTACATTAGCCTGGTTTACGGACTATAGCATCTATCACCGGTAGCAACAATCTTTTTTTTAATATTCCTTTTATGTTTGTTTTTGATCAGAACAATCTATACTAATCAAGTAGTCGTTGTAATAATTGATTACATAAAGGTCACTGGTGTCTGTCTGTTCTCGCAATACAGTCGCCATAGGGATGTCAGGTCCTACTACAATGGCCGGGAAGCAAGTTAAGTGCGGGAATAATTAGTCTGGTTCCCTGCTCTGTATGCTTTCTGCTTTCCTCATCCCTATACGAATAATGGAGAACAACACAGGGAGCATACGAAGCAGGAAACCAGGCTTGGAAATAATCTACATATACTTTAGTCTGGTTTACGACAGAAACTATATATCACTATAAGCCTAGCTATAAAAATTCAGAGATCGGTAGCCAGCCTATTTTTTTTATTTTATTTTTTTTTTTTGTATTAGAACGGTATGAGCAGTCGTTCTTACAGGGATTAAATAAAGGTTGGTGGAGTTTATCCTCGTTTTTTTGTGATGCGGTCGTTCATAGCAGTGTCGAAATGCATATTTTGCCAAGAAATAGCGGTCGCTGGTCGCGTTCAGCAGGTGGTCACTCATGGCAGAGCGTTTATATAATAAAATCAATCCGTGCATTACGATTGTGGTCATACATGACAGGTGGTCGCTCATAGCAGAGGTCGCTCATGACAGGTTCTACTGTATTTGTTTTCCTTTCAATATACCAAATCAAAATATAGATCTGTGGACCTATAGCTAATTAGGGGCCCCGAGTGGCCGAGTGGTCTAAAGCGCTGATCGTTACGGATCACTGCCATCTCACCTCTGTCTGCGTGGGTTCGAGTCCAGGCTCGGCTAACGTGGGTACGTGAGAAAGCCTGCCAGTAGCTTCTCGTGGGTCGGTGGTTCTTCCCGGGTTTTCCAGGGTTCTTCCTCCACCATTAATACTGGCCGCCATGTATAGCCTATCTTGTGCTGAAAAATGGCGTTAAACCCTATAACAACAACAACAACAACAACAATAGCTAATTAAATGAATATAGCATGTTTGTAAAAATAAAGTTTGCAATGTTGGGGTGGGTGACATTAGGATTTTGAAGACTCCTTGCCAAAAGAGGCTCAAAGTATAAAGATAGAACTCAGAAACAAAAGAGAAAATGGAGATTTTATAAAGCAAGAAAGAAGATTATCCCAATGCATTGAATTAAACAACTGATGTACATGTACAAGGATAAGTACATCAAAGAATATATAACAGTCTTATAAATTTATAAAAGTTTTATATTCATACTGATTAAATTGATCTGAATACTCCCTATATTTGCCTAAATATCTGTAGTGAGATTAGGGATTCCTCTGAGCATTTCTAACAGTCAATCACAATCCACCATTTGAAGGTGAAATTGCTTTGATTCATTTCTCACTGTGTTTCACATGAGACATCTTCCAACTTTAGGAACAGACAGTGTCCTAAATATCTTTTAAAGCCAAAATTGGGACTTTCATCTACTGTTGGTACTGTAATTTTGGACCATGTAATATATTTACTGGCATCATGTCATAAGAAGTTAATTTTTGAAGGCCAGTCTTTTGATTTGTAACTATCATGATACCTTGATGGACCCAATAGCTGTCTGGTTCTCAAACCATTTAGCTATAGCTGCACTCCACCACCACCAATCAAAATTGTTTGTATAATTGTTGTCGCAAAATTAGACAAGCAGGTAAGGGAATATTTACCGGGAAAAATTTCTGATGTTGTGTGGACTACAGATTGGAAGATAATTTATTGTCATATGAGGTAATTTATTCAGACACTCTGAACCAGAAATATTAATATTGTTGCAAACTTTATCCAATAATTCTTAGGTATGCATCATGTTAGATGTGACCAGAACCATATTTCAGCTTTGCAAAGCATATTGCTTTAATGGAAACTTCAGTCATTAAAAATAATAATTATGGAATAATTGTTGCAGATTTGGTAGCATAATCATAACAAAAGTTAACAAAATTAAATGTAAAGGAATTAGAATTCTAGTAATTTCAATAGAAAACACTTCGCGCATTGACTATAAATCAGTTGCATACAAAAATACAATGCATTTAATGTTCTAAATACAGATTTCCTGTCATGTACAACACAAATAAACAATCTTGTTCTTAACATTGAGTTATCTCACATTTCAAATTGGAGCTACATAAAGAAATAGCTGGTCAACTTTTATGGTAATAGAAAGTACACACACACGTAATGACATATTCTGATGCACATAATGACATTCTCATGCACATAATGACATGTTCTCACACACATAATGACTCATTCTCACACACATAATGACATATTCTCATGCACATAATGACATATTCTCACACACATAATGACATTCTCATGCACATAATGACATGTTCTCACACACATAATGACTCATTCTCACACACATAATGACATATTCTCATGCACATAATGACATATTCTCACACACATAATGACATATTCTCACACACATAATGACATTCTTATGCACATAATGACATATTCTCACACACATAATGACATATTCTCAAACACACAATTACATATTCTTGCATTTACTTAATGTCTAGGTATGTCATTAAACATGGTAACATGGTCACATGGTGATCTAACTAAATATCCCAATGCATAGAGCTTATGAAAAAGGTGAAAATCAATTTAATATGATAATGATTTTTACTGTCATTGTATGTTGTTTTTTTCAGAGAAAAGGAGTGCACCAGCAGAGCAAAATTTGATAAAGGTTGTGGCAGTGTCTGTTACAGTTACTTTTGTAATACTGCTGGGGTTGTGTCTTTTGTTATGGTTCCTATGTAGGCGGAAGTTGCAGAACTGTGCTGGCAGAGGTACTGCACCAATTGTTTACAGTTACAAACTCTAATCTAATTGCTAATTTCATGTTTTATCTGATTTAAAAGAAACAAATTAGTTCTTATTGGTGTTGTGACATTTCTTTAATCCTAATCACTTAAAGCTGATGAAACTTATTATGTGCATACTCATGGATATAGGGACTGCATATTCAATTGCTGATTTACGGTCATAATTTCATAAATATTTTTATGCAAGATGTGTAAAGCTTAAATACCCAATATATCCACTGTGATTGATGGCCTATTATAGTTACATTCTTTATCTTTATACAATGATATATATAGATGGGTAGGGATCTATAGTTAATAGCCTTACTGATTAAGAAGTCAATCAAATTAATATTTTTTTTTCTTCTATATTTCTCATTTATACAGTATGCACAGCAACACATGAAAGTTTAAATATATCTCTGTTATATATGTCAATATTGTGTGTTTAAATTTTTTCATGATTGTAGATTGTAATGATGATTTGTAAAGAACATATTACATCGTTAACTTTTGTTCATGATTGTAGATTACATTTGAAGATAATATTCATTTTTGAGCAACATATTTACTTTGATCTGAGTTCATGACATTGGCTTTTCCCTTGCAAAAATCATAGTCTGCCTGATATTTTGTCAGGTTATGTGTTAACATTTCAGTAAACAGACCTGACCTCGTTTAAAAATTGAAGGGAAAATGAACCACATTCTGGTGTGTGTATTAAGTTTATATATAAAGGTTGTAATCAGCAGAATTATTTATACGTTTTAACATCAGTCTAGTGGAATCAGTCTTTGAGTTTTGTTCAGTTATAATTTGAGATGAATTATTTATTTAAATTATTCATCAGAATTAGAAAGTGCTCATTTACTTTTAGAAATAACATTGATAATCACACCAACTTAGATTTACTTCATTTAAGGAATAAGTGAGCAATATGCAGATGAACAAATGGTAATTTTCAAATCTGTTGATAGTGTATGAGATATTTACACAGAGCACACCTTACACTGCACATATAAGATCTCACCAATCTGTTCATGTAAGCCGTATATAAATGACCTACACTGTACATGCAAAAGAAAAAGAAAAGTCACAATGAGACAGGTAGAAGCATATCACTTTCAATCATTTATTAGGTTGCCAGGTCAAAAATTCAAATTCTTGAATGAGCCAAAGAAAAAATTATGCTTCATATTTCTCTTGCAGAACTTGGTAACAATGGGGATGATGAAAGACATCCACTCACTGAAACAGAAAGGGGTATGCATTGTATATTTAATATAACTATTTTGAAAGCAGGCTCTCATTGCTTGAATAACTTTAGTTACTGCTGCCAATATTGCATGGTTATAAATGAAAGAATGGAAAGATATTGAAATAAAGATGCTTCCACTACTATGAAAATGCCTATTACCAAAGCAATGACAAATTATTTGGCTAATGTTTGCTAAGGACTCAAATCTGAATCGGATTGCTCAACAAATCTACTTATCTGCATATAATTTGAAATAAAATCCGATCTATCTGCCTATCATGGAATATTATTAAAGTTATTATTAATCATGAACCATTCAGCAACCACCCTATTTTTTATTCTTTTCTATGTACAATTAGTTATTTATGACTTTAATACAGTTATTCCTTTAATTCACAATACTGTTTGTTGTTTCTTTTCTTGATTTGTAGAACAAAAGCTGGATGAGGGTAAGTATTTTCAGAAGATGCAAGTGACTAATGGTATTACTACAACTACTACTACTATTAGCATTACTACTATTAACACTACTACTAGTACTACTACCACTACTACTACTACTATTGCTATTAATACTACCACAGCCACCAGTACAACCACTACAACTATTAAAACTACCACTACTACTTTCACTGCTACTACCACTACTATTTTTCTATTGTATCTTTATGGCAATGGAGGAATGTGTTCTTGCAAATACAATCATAATCTGTTCATAAAATGCACAGATTTTGACAAATACAGTCGTAATCCATTCATAGAATGCACAGATTTTGTCCAAAGAGGTGTTTAGATTTGGCATCATTTATTTCAAAGATGTTACCTGTTTGCTTCAAGGAAAATAATTCTTATTTTAAAATAATTTGTTTGGACATATTTAATTTGGATTGTCAATACATAAGTAATAAACATAACTTGAATTCATCCCCCTAAACTTGTTCTCAAAGCTTCCCTGGTAAAAGGATTTGCTATATGCCTGGTAAATGGACTTGCTATATGTCCTGATGAAAGGACTTGCTATATGTTCTTATAAATGGACTTGCTATATGCCCTGGTAAAAGGACTTACTATTTGTCCTGATGAAAGGACTTGCTGTATGTTCTTATAAACCAACTTGCTATATGCCCTAATAAAAGGACTTGCTATATGCCCTGGTAAAAGGACTTACTATATGCCCTGATAAAAAGACTTCATATATGCCCTGATAAAATTACTTGCTATATGTCCTTATTAGAGGACTTGCTCTATGCTGTGGTAAAAGGACTTGCTATATGCCCTGACCAAAGGATTTGCTATATGCCCTGATCAAAGGACTTGCTATATGCCTTGATTTAAGGACTTCATATATGCCCTGATAAAATTACTTGCTATATGTCCTTATAAGAGGACTTGCTCTATGCTCGGGTAAAAGGACTTGCTGTATGCCTTGACCAAAGGATTTGCTCTATGCCCTGATCAAAGGACTTGCTATATGCCTTGATAAAAGGACTTCATATATGCCCTGATAAAATTACTTGCTATATGTCCTTATAAGAGGACTTGCTGTATGCTCGGGTAAAAGGACTTGCTATATGCCATGACCAAAGGATTTGCTATATGCCCCGATAAAAAGACCTGCTATATGCCCTGACCAAAGGACTTCACATATGCCCTGATAAAATTACTTGCTATATGCACTGATAAAAAGACCTGCTATATGCCCTGACCAAAGGATTTGCTATATGCCCCGATAAAAAGACCTGCTATATGCCCTGACCAAAGGACTTCACATATGCCCTGATAAAATTACTTGCTATATGCACTGATAAAAAGACCTGCTATATGCCCTGACCAAAGGATTTGCTATATGCCCTGATCAAAGGACTTGCTATATGCCTTGATAAAAGGACTTGCTATTTCTACTGATAAAAGAACATGCTTTATACCTTAGTAAAAGCACGTGCTATCTGTAATGATGAAAGGACTTGCTATATGTTCTTATAAGAGGACTTGCTTAGAGTGGAGTTTGATATTATCAAGTTCAGCAGCTTTCCTGCTAATTTTCTTTCTGAAAGGCCTCGACAACTATTCTACTTCAATTTAGATGCCCTACTAGTTGGTCCTGATGGTGCTGTTCAGACATTCAGCATGCCTGTCATGGTGGCCTTGATGATAATTTTGTTATCACCATTGCTTCCGAATCAATGTTCATGTCAGCATGGAGTTTTCACGGAAAGATTTTTTATGATATCTAGCTGGTTGTAAATGAAAATGGTTCTGATCAGACGTGTAGTATAACGTCCACAATGATCCTCTGAAAAAATCTTGTTAGCATTACTTATCATATATAACTCGTCCGATTGACATTGTGATTTCACATAAAGAATTCTTATGATGCCTTGTACTTATCATATATAACTCGTCCGATTGACATTGTGATTTCACATAAAGAATTCTTATGATGTCTTGTACTTATCATATATAACTTGTCCGATTGACATTGTGCTTTCACATAAAGAGTTCTTATGATGTCTTGTACTTATCATACATAACTTGTCCAATTGACATTGTGATTTCGCATAAAGAGTTTTTATGATGTCTTGTACTTATCATATATAACTTGCCCAATTGACATTGTGATTTCACATAAAGAGTTTTTATGATGTCTTGTACTTATCATATATAACTTGTCCAACTGACATTGTGATTTCACATACAGAGTTTTTATGATGTCTTGTTGGTGTTAAATAGAAATGGTGACAATCTGATATCAAGTATGGTCACTAGGGTATCCCTGTTCAGAATCTTGTTATCATTGCTCCTCCAAATCAAAAGGTTATATTAACATGAGTTTCGATCAAAAGACTTTTTATGATACGTTGTTGGTCCTAAATGAAACTGGTGCCAAGTTGGCATCTAGTATATCCACAACATCAACTAATTTGAAAATCATACTATCGCTGAAGAATATCAAATATGGTTTCAACTCTCCACGCATTGGCCATATCTTGAATTCCTGTTAAGTTATTCACATCCAGTAGAGCGCAAGTCCATTCAATGGATTCCTGCAAAATTAATGAAGGTCATATATATCTTGTTTTGAGATTTCTAAATGTTGTATCCTGGTTTTTCCTGTTTTGTTTTATGCTAGATTTGTGTATAGTTAGTACAGTTTATTTTAATATTATTTTTCAAAAGTTTCTGTATCTATGATTTGGAATAAAATTTAACAGCATACTATATAAACACAACTAAGGTGATAATTTGTGATCTTTTAGTGTGCTTTTGTATGTATGTGTGTGTATGTATGTGTGTGTATGTGTGTGTGTATGTGTGTGTATGTGTGTGTGTATGTATGTGTGTATGTATGTATGTGTGTATGTATGTATGTGTGTATGTATGTATGTGTGTATGTATGTATGTATGTTTGTGTATGTATGTATGCATGTGTGTGTATGCATGTATGTGTGTATGTATGTGTGTGTATGTATGTATGTGTGTATGTATGTGTGCATGTATGTATGTATGT
>JAECUM010062725.1:0-35972 GCA_016617855.1 Megalonaias nervosa
ACGAAGAATACTGCTGTAATAATGTGCGGCGATCATGGTCAACCACCACCTTTTGTTGGAGAGTCTCCACATGAATGGCTAAAGAATAACGTAGATTATTATGAAGAAATAAATGATGACCATAGAGCTATCGATGAACCGCTGAAGGAATTTAAAAGAGTAATCAGACTTCAACCAGACAGAGTACAATGTGAGATAATGCGAGGAGTAATTCCAGAGACTTCTATGAATGAATTTTGGACTTTATGGAATCCCGCTGATTTGATAGTCGCGAGTAGAAAGATAGTTCGTGATGAACTACAGAATAAATTATTTTTGTTACATAAAGAAAAGTTTTCAGATCTACCTGTACCTTTGTGTTATCGCCCGGTAGATACTCGACGACAGAATATTGATGTTGAAATACCAGGTGTCTTGGTTCCACCAAGGGTACAGAATCTTGTATTGAATGACATTGTTTTAGTCGATATTAATGTCGTTGAGAATGCGCTGAGTATGAATAAATCGCCGTGGACGTTAGGATACGCTATAACGATTCACTCGTCACAGGGATTAACTATAACTGATACTAAAATTTGGATTGTAGATGATAGGATCGTGTGGTCAAATTTAGTATATCTCGCCGTATCTCGAGTCAGGAGAATATCTCAACTACATAGGGTTATTATGAATTTTATAGAAAATAATGATCAAATTGTTAATAATGACGTAATAAGAAAAAAACTATCTGGTTATAAGCAATGTGACAAAAAAAATAATCGTGATTTTGATATTGATGTTGAACTTATTATAAAACTAAAACAATTACAAAATAATCATTGCGCAAGTTGCAACGGTAATATGTCATGGCAGTGTTCGAATCCAAGACAATTTACCGTAGACAGAATTAATAGTGATCTCGGTCACACACGTGAAAATGTAATGCTGACTTGTCTTGATTGTAATCGACGTCGAGGCTCTGGACGTTTACAAAATTGAGCTTGGTGGTAATTGTGTATCCTCAGGAATTACTTGTAATTGTTCACGTACAAATCCACGCTGAGGGGCAGTAGAATCTAGTCTGTATATGGCAGGTCTTCCAGTGGATCTAACTACGCTAGAAATTTTATGTGTACTCACGCTCCAGATAGGATCGGTTGCTCTTTTTTTACCACCTTCAAGTTCGCCAGGTTCATATAAATATCTAACTGTAACATTACCTAATACTGGTTGAGAGAAAGATTCATGTCGTTGTCCGTAGCCATTGGGTATATATTTTTTTTTTGATCGCATTAGAAGGTTTCATGGAAGTTGCACGAGTAATTTCATTATTCAACGCAGCTATCAAACTCGGTAATCTTGCAACCCATTCACGAGATCTATCTTTGAAGTCAGTAGATATTTCCTTTGCATATTGATATCCGAATAACCGCTCGGCAAGAGTTCTATTAAATCGTTCAACGATTGCCTGATCACGATGAATTTCAGTATGTCCTCGTCTGATTTTAACGTTATGCTTCTTCATCAACGATGATACTACTCCAAGAAATTCTTTACCAGGATCAACTTGTAATAACCGTGGCCATCGTAGACCACCACGTTGATAAATGCGCTCAAACGCAGATGCAACTTCAGATGTTGTCTTTGTTGATAATGGCTCCGCTTCTTTATATCTACTAGCAATGTCAACGACAGTTAACGCGTATTTGTACGTGCGTGATTTTCGTCCACGTGTTTTAATGGTATCGTGCGGTAAAAACAAAATATCTGCTTGATGAACTTCATTAGGGACACTAACATCAAAATGCGCGTAATGAATTCTTTTAGGTGGACTTAGGAAGATTTGCCATATTGCCTGTCGTGCTAACCATGATGCAGCAATATTACGTGAAACTTTTGCTGCTTCGGCGAGTTTACTAATCGCTGCCTTACCTCTCCAGAATCCTCTCGGGGAATAATAAACAGATTCCATTATGATAGTTATATAATTAATTACCAGCCCCTAGCACCAGTTTACCTTCATAGCAGTTTTTACTAGAAAACTAGCTAATTTTTCTCTGAGAGATTTATTAGGTATAGCATTTAACGCGTGAATCAATTCACATCAGCAAGATGTTGTTGCAAATCCTTACTTTTATACGCGACATCGTGAACGTGACACGCTTGATCGATCTTATTTACTGGATACTCTCCTGGTTTTGGTTGATCTTGATCATCGAGTCTGATATCAAGACGAGTTCCTGGGCCACAATAATTATATCCGGGTAAATGTTTCTCACCGGGATATTTAGCCCATGGAGTTCCTGGTAATTTTCCTAACGAAGCGGCTATATCACCCCCACCTATCTTTGTTCCTGACTTAGTCATGGAGACAAATTTATATTTCTTGGTACCACATTTCACACACTTGCCTGTAAGTGCACGTCTTTTATTTTTGTTGTTACTGTCGTTAATTCAGTAGTATCGGTAGGTGCTCTGCATCGAACACAATATAGACTCATATTATTTATTATATGGATATAATTGACTTTTCTGCGACACGAAAACAAGAGCCAGTAAAGCACCATCCAGCGCTTCCGAATTCTATCAGAATGATTATAATAGGCCCATCTGAAAGTGGAAAGACGCAATTATTGCTTAATCTAATAATGCGATGGTTGAAGTGGGATAAATTATATTTAGTTGCGCCATCTGTAGATGATCAGCGATGTTACGAAGTACTTAAAGATTTTAATGAAAACGCAAAATCGTTACATGAAGACAATGTCATAGACTTTATTACTGATATTGATGAAGCGCCATCTGTAGATGATCTCAGGGCCACTGGCCCTCATGGATTCATTAATAATTTAGTAGTGTATGATGATGTTATGCTGGACAAACAATCAAATCCAGCTAGAATATTTTCACGAGGTAGACATAAAATACAGACGTGATTTATGTTACACAGAGATATACACAAATTCCAAAAGTGATCAGGGATAACTGTAATATTTTAGTTGTGTTTAATGGCGTAGATAATCATACGCTGCAGAATATTTATTATACTTGGTGTTCAGGCGACATGAACATGAATAAATTTAAAAATTTCTTTTCAAAAGCACAAGCTGCTCCCTTTGGTTTTGTAACGATAAATTTACACGATCCAAGGTCAAGATATCGCAACGGACTTGATACAATTTTTGGATAAAAATCATAGCAGCAGAGAGGGTGAATGACATACGTATGTGACCAGATTGTGAAAAAATCTGGTCAATTAAAGACGTTTTCATTATTAAGACAAAAATGTTTTTTTTTTTTTCAGGGAACCCTTAATTTTCAAAAATAAGGTCTCTACAAAGTTGTAGGGTTCACCCTCTCTGCTGCTACACCTCTTGGTCATACTGTGGGTGGATGAGTGGGGAAGTTACTATCATCAGGATTTGCTATTACTATTAGTTTTAGTTAACTGCTGCCGTTAGGTAATATGTGTTTTGTAACTGCATTTTTTATCAGATGCTTCGTCGTCTCTTGCTTGTATAGTTCGCCATTTTAACACTTCTCTGAACCTCCGGTTATGTAGAAAGCCTTACGGCGAGATATTCGCATGATTTTTTTTTTGCGTAGGAATACGGACAAGCATGTCGGCCTACTATACATGTATAATATACAGTACTGAAAATATTGATGCACAAAATTTGCCTTCGAAATCTTTGTCAAATTATAGTAGTCAATGTACTAATGTGACTAGCTTTACTTTAATGGTATATATGAACACATATTCATATAACGTTAGTTTATTCGTTAAAATTGTTATATGCGTTGTTGAATTTCTTCATCGGCCCCATCGATGGCCCCAGTTTTAAGTCACTACAACGAATTGAATATAGGCCTACATCTTCATTCGAGAGAGAGAGAGAGAGAGAGAGAGAGAGAGAGAGTATAGTCATATATAGTTACTTTAAACAATGAAAAGGTAGAACAATACTTACTTTGACTCGTTTTTCATCCAAGTTTATGTGCAAACTTGTTCCCAAAAATTCCTTGAAAGTTGCATTCATTCTATAAATCCCCAAATCTTTCGCGATGTAGATCACCATCTTTGCAGACTCTTCAGTGTTGGTAAATAGCATTTGCAAAACAAATAATAAAATTATTGTGTTTCCAGTTGGTCATTAAAGGTATACATTCTTTAAAAACTCGTACATCCTCTCATTTCACAGCCAACTGTATGCAGTGTTATGCAGTATTCCCGCGCTGGTTTAAAAATAGACGCAAAAAGTCTAAAGAGTACAATATCTATAGTCTATTTCTATCTTGTATTATCCAATGTAATTACTTCTAAAACATATTTCACAGTTTTCGGAAGTTCATTAAAGTGTTGAACCAATAGTGTTTTACTTCTTATTAATGTCCATATTATATCATTACGGATAAATACATAGTTTATAAATAGATTATAGTTTGACTCTTGGCTACCTCAAGGGGTGTGGAAGGCAATTATTTTTTCTTCTTCTAAAGATAGAAACACAGTAATGTGTGTGTGTGTGTGTGTGTGTGTGTGTGTGTGTGTGTGTTATAGCCATGAAGGATAAAAGTACATAAATACATAAAGAACATTTGTCATTTCCAATGAAGGTAACAAACCCATGTATTCGGCGAAGAAGCGAACCTACAGGCCCCTTTTAACGCCTCCTTTGCAGTCATATTTGATAATATCAATCATTTAAATAATTCAATAATATTAAACATTATTCAATAATATTAAACGATAATTTATTGAGGAACAGTTTTTGTATTTTATGATTAAGTACCTTTATGTCAACGTATTTTAGAAACAGTTTTCATTTGACGTGTAAATTCGATATTCTATTTTTTTTCTATGACGGACCATTTTGGAATAGTTTTAGAAGCTAAACTTTATTTATAGAGCTTTATAACCCCTAAAACAACGCATATTGCAAATTTGAAACTGAGTGAATAGTTCATGGTAAAGCAGTATATATAAAAAGTAAATGGAAAATATGACAACTTTTCATGTCTTTCTTGGTAGTGTTTTGACACCCTGTATCCATGGTAACGGACACGTGAACACAAAACTGATGTCAGAAATAAATGTTAACCACCTCATGTGTACAGTATGCATCATATGAGGACTTTTGGAGAGGGGGGCAGAAAATGGCCCTTATTCAATATAGTCCTTTCAGTCGAATGTAACTCCATGTGAGTTGCATCAGGTTATCTTTCATGTGCTTGCTACGTGTTATGATTTAGATTTTAATGAGGAAAACGTGTCTCAGGACGAGATTCATTGTAAATTGCTTTGGTGCTAATTATTTAATGATATTATCGATTATTCGAATTTCATTTTTAAAGTATCAATAAATACACGTACTCTGCTAATGGAAATGAGGTTAATTCATTATTAATCATATTAGGGTAAATAATAGGGTACATCGTGACACGCTAGATAAAGGACATATCTAGGTTATCTCAGGATGCTTCCAGTGAGACGATGTCATACTATTTACTGGAATGACACCCTATACCGCAGTTGTTGCAAAATGCAAAATCATTAGTACATTTTATGCAGCTACGCAATAAATATTTGAAACATGATTTCAAAAAACACTCTCATGTTAATATATGATCATAAGGATTAATGTTAAGTATCAGCATAAAGTGATTGTTATTTAGTTTGAAATAAAGCAAATCACATTACATTTCAGTGTTGGATGCAAAACCCGATGCCAGGATCCCTGTAATAAAATAAATTTTATCCGTGCAAAAGAGGTCAGATATCTCTGATATTTCAAAACGTGCTCGACTTGACTTACATTCCTGGAATTATAACCTCACTCAACAGCCTTTGAAAAAAAAAATGCTAAATCATTGCTACATATCATGTACCAATGCAATAATTACACAACTAATATTAACGATTTCTTTCGATGATTCAAGTACTTATTAATATATTCTGATAAACATTAGCGTCATGAAATGTAAGAAAATGGTAAAGACAAATGATGCTCTGATGAAAGAAACAAGCAAAGCAACAAATTACAAACAAAAGCAAAGTAATCCTTCACATATTTCTGACATCAGTACAAGGCGTAGATCCATTGGTCCTGCCTTATTAAATGTCAAGTTTGCTATAGAGACAGGCCTTCATATGACATCATCTTATTACACCAATAATGAAGTATGTGACTAGCGTGGCTTGTATTAATTGCAATATATAGCAATACATTACGCATAACCAATACAATGAAATAATAAAAACAATACTTCAGAACTTGACCTTGCTTCAAAGACTGGAAGAAGGAACCAATGGCAATATGGTGGCAATATTGGATATCAGATTAGCACTTTTCTGGACCAACTAAACATGTTACTAACTCTTTTCGTGAAAGCCCTATGAGGAAATGACCATCAATTCAAGATGAGTACATATAATAACATCCATAGATGGTTGCACTGCTGGGCCATAGTGGATGCCCTAGCGACACCGTTTTCTATCAGGACCAACTAAATAGCAAAAGTATCATCGGAAGTCTTTTGGTGAAAAGGACTTTCCTTTCCGAAAGAGTAGCAAACGCATTTTCAAGCTGGCCGTTGTTGCAGTCATTCTGGATGTTCCAACAGGACCATTTCGCGTTTTGGACCAATTAGACATTTGGTGGTAAATATGAGTGTATCGTTTCATGGCAATGCTCGAAAAAGTTTAGAAGAATTTGTAGTGGACAAACGGACGGACAACAAACCATGTTCTATGCAATGTAATACCCTAACTAGTCAAATTTCCCGAGTCTAATTTTTTTCCATAAGCATGCAAATTTAACCTCATCAGTAATCTTAATATTACGAAAAAATGACTGTAGTGCATCATATACATTTATATTTATTTCTAGAACGTGACGTATCTACATCTATACTGAGAGCGTGGTTAATAAATTAGTACATCAACAAACATTTAACCCTAATTTGTATCCATGTTATCCAATGGACAAACAATTTTACTTGCGTCAAACCTATAGGTAAGTACATATCAGTCAGCCAGAAAGTAGGCATGTATAAATGTGCACACACACACACACACACACACACACACACACACACATATATATATATAGATAGATAGATAGATAGATAGATAGATAGATAGATAGATAGATCTACTACCAGGGCAGAAAGTAATGTCTCTGAATCATTTAGGAGGATACGTGAATTGACACTATATACGGAGTAAGAGTATTATCTGACAGGGTCGAAGGTGTTTCAATTTTTCTCGTACTGAAATTGCAATCCGGTTTGGCAGGATGCAGCGCTTGCCGTCTTGTCTGCACGAACCAATCTCAATACCCTCTGTCGTCGGTATAGTCATGCTGACGTAGCTGACACAATCTCATGTCACCCGCATTGATTTAATGTCATCTAATTATAGGTTACTGCATTTGCATCGGAAAATTTTTCGGATGGATGTACTGCACGACCTTGGGAGCGCAGTATATTCATCCGACAAAACGAGTTCATATTTTCCCATACAAAGGCAGTAACCTTTTTATTATATGCTCATTTTCTTTTTCTACTTAAGGCTTAATTATATAAACAAAAATACATTACAAGAAAGAAAGTAACTAAATTTATGCCATATGCCAAACTTAATACAGAAGCGCAGATTCATCAGTATACAACAAAAACGTTAATAATGCGCACATAACTCCGCCTAGATAAATTTGAACTTAGTCGCGCGCTAGACATAACTTTAGAAAGAAAATGGCCTTTGGTCTATTTAAAATTGAAATTAAGATTCATATTGTGAATGAATGCGCATTGCAACAACGTTTCCATTTAGTCTGGAATGAACAGATTTTGGTATTTTTGTCGATTCGGCTAAATTTCGTGATAATGATTGGATTTATCTGTGTCAATTCTACATGAAGTACATTTGATTTCAGCAGCGAGGGATCAGCGTGTTGACATCTGCAAGTGTGTTTTTGTTCTGTCATTGAATGTCTGAAATCATAATGTGGGAAAAATTTGAAGTCTTTCACATTTTGCAATTACCAAAAAGATTCTATGGAATATAATATCCATTTCATTTTGAGAGTAGTAAGGAAGATGTAATTGCATTTGGAATATACTCGAAATTACAGTACAATTTCGAAATGTGTAATCAAGCTTGAGAACCCATGACATGGCTCATGTAATTCGGATTTGCAGAACTAAGAAAGTACATTCTGAGCTAATTCAGGATGTAAAACTGTAAGAATAGTTTTTGTCAGTCTTATTACCAGCTAAAGAAGACAGTTTACGCCTTGTCACTTGCATATTTTTGTAGGGACCCAGACCTGTCTGGCGTCTATCTCTAGCCTAAATCCGAAATATTGTATCAAAAATGTTAACGCGGAATGTGGCAAAGCAGCTGGTATGTGGCAGTCCACGAAACATCTGCTGTTGTTCATTCAGAAACAAATCGAATCAACCAAAACATAAAGCTTTTACTACGTGAGGGTACATGATTTGCTTACAAAGTAGTTCCTAGTACACTATTGGGCACAGGTGAGTGCAATATGAAGTACACGTGAGTGCACTATCGTAAAATATTTAAAATTCGGACACTGTAAAGTTAACGGAGAAAAAATGAAAATATAATAATACACGGATACTCCGGATTCTCCTCGAGAGAAATCGAGACAAACATAAGTCAATATACGATTGCAACAAATTCACACCAGAGCGGAAAGTGCTAATCCCTTATCATACTGAAGCACACGTGATTAGGCCAAGTAAAAGTAGGCATTGTCTGTTGCTAAATATTTTTGTAATTTGTTTCCCATAAACGAAACGTTGCAAACACCTTACATCATATTCATTATTGTTTCTCATCAAAATATTAGTTTATTTTTATAAAATGTTGAACCTTTACCATTGTCTATACAAGATCGGTTTAGTTTGCTTAATATCTCTTGCCATTTGTTGGCATTGTTACTTTGAATTTTGTAAAGCCACCTATAAACCTGGGCTAATTCCTAGGCTGAAATGCTGGCAGAAAGAGTCCAAGTTATGCATTTCATTTCTATTACATCCTTTCAAAGCTATGAGCAGAGTAGGATGACATATCGCAAGTCAGAATACATAGGAGAGTTATCCAGTGTGTCCAAAATTAATATTGTTTTGAACAGAATATTCTGGTGACAATTGCCGCTTTTCAAATGTTAAGCATTGCAGTATTTTATTTTCGTCAAACGGTCGAATTCGGTGTGGGTTTTGCGTCATTATTGGTGACGGAAACCTTACGTGCGCAGCCAAGACCGACAACAGTCTCTCTCTCTCTCTCTCTCTCTCTCTCTCTGTATATATATATATATATATATATATATATATATATATATATATATATATATATATATATATATATAATAATAATAATAATAATAATAATAATAATGAGGACTTTGTATAGCGCCTAATCTTTAGAAGCTCTAAGCGCTTTACAACATTTGACAAGGCTTAAAAAACATATATAATGATATGATTACAAAAATAAAAACAAACACCACGAAATTAGAAAACAGAAAAAAATGCTGTAAATATTTAAGGTACGGAAACATTATTAGGTCTTTAAGTCTGTTCTTGCAGTTGAAGTAATTGAGTTTTAAGAGCGCTCTTGAATGAGATCACTGTGTCTTTGTGTCTAAGTTCAGTGGGCAATTCGTTCCACGTTGCTGAATTAGCACAAAACATACTCTCTGGTCGTTTATGTCAATCTATCTATCTATCTATCTATCTATCTATCTATATATATATATATATATATATATATATATATATATATATATATATACACACACACACACATCCGAATTGATGACTGCTCAAATTCAAAACAGTTTCCCAACGTTTCGGGCTGAGCAAGCCATGAGAGAGAATTTTTGTACAAAACAAACAGTTAACACAGAAATTCTAGACTACTACGTGTGGGGAATTTATAATAAGAGACATAACAGTACAAATTTGTACAGGAATAATAGACAGGAATAATAGACAACCAGAGAGTTTTGTGCTACTTCTAAGGTAAAAACGACGGACGAGACAAGGCGGTGAGAGATCGATACCAGAAAGTATATCCCGGTAGAGTTATGCAAGAAGTTTTTGAACGAATGTTGTTAAAATAATTGTGTATCGAAAGAATTGATAATAATAATAATAATAATAATAATAATAATAATAGTGTTTATGTGTAATACAGGCCACTGGCCCATGATACATATCCACACATCATGCGGTACAAAAAGATGTAATAGTGCATAGCAAAAGAACATCGTATAATTTGGAAGTGATATACAGATATACATGAAATTAAGCATTACTGCATTTTTCGAATTGGGTGAGATGCAAGTATATATTACACAGTAATCACACAAACGAATTGAAGGGGAAACCTAAAACATACATGGTGCAAGTTTTGTGATATTGATCTAGAGTATTGTGTTGCACGGGTCGTTAACGGTTGCTCTAGTCTCTAAGGCTTTTATAGTAAACATTGCTAAAAGAATTAGTCATCAGATTTATACTAGCATCATTTTGTATTAAAGATCTAACTTTTTCTAAAGTTGGATTTTTATATACAAAAGTGGGTAAATATTGTCTTCATATCTCTCAATAATAATAATAATAATAATAATAATAGCAATAAAATCATAAAAGTGTAATCACTTTGGTAGATATTAGCGTAAACATTGCACCTGGTGCAAAATTAATAACTGGCTTTAATTATGACAAGGCTATAACACACACACACACACACACACACACACACACACACTCATATATATATATATATATATATATATATATATATATATATATATATATATATATAAAGAATACAAATCATATGGCGAATAACAGTCCTTTCAAGCGCACTGGATCCAGCAAGAAATCACGTGTGTCAGGGTTTCAGGGATTGATTGAGATAAATGCAATAAACTGACAACGAATAGTGCAAAACTAGTATCTAACTAGCCTCAGCGCTTTCGACTCTTAATGAATCTTTTTCAAAGGCATATACAAAACATAGACAAAACAAACAAATAAAACACAAAAACCGTTGTGTTTGAAAAACTTTACATGGCTTTTCTACAGGAATTAAACCTTTAAATGTATTATGTCTCAACCAGCCTATACCAACTTGTTGCAGATACTGGAAAATATTTGTATTAACCTAGAAATCGATGAGCCATAACGACATCTGTTACTTTGTGTACTTTTATGTAAGCGCAAATTATATCCCGAATATTTCATCCTTATAGTAGTGACTGAAGGCTATTAAGCAAATCTGGATTTTTTCTTTTATAAAGAAAATATGTCGGCTGCAAAAGATATTTCCACTTGTGCATGGCTGTCTTTTTCTAATCTTCTTGGTTTAAACCGCTTGGTTTAAAAGTTCTAAGGCGGTGTATCCAGTAAGATTCCTTTAATATATGACTTTTTGGTCTATCAAAGCCATCATTTATGGAACCTAACATAAGTCAACAATTTGCTAAGGTTGTGTCATATTTTACCTCTCCTTCTTTGATTAATATTCCCATTATTAAGGTCCATGAAGTTATTACGCGTGGTGGTACGGCCACGTTAAAGATTTGTTCATCCGTTTATTGGTTTGTTGTAGCATTAGTATCATCAACATACTCCTTGATATAAGCAATCTACACTTCAGTAAACTAGTAAACTCAGTCAAATACGCTTTGCTGGCAAGTATGCTCAGATCCACATCAACACTGTGTCTTCGAGCTGAGTAACGTCCGTAAATGTTATTATACATTTCGTATAATATTAAACCTAATTTAGTGTGCAATCAGCAAGTGCTTCCGGTGTTGGCTATGAGGAAGTTTTGCTGCCATCACGTGCATGCAACGATTCAACAACATGATGACTGCATGTGGGACTCTCCAACCGAGTTTGTACTGGTATTGTTAAAAAAAAAAAAACAGTGGTTGTCCTCCACTGTTCTTCGTTAATTAATTAATAACTTCAACTGGCAGGGCAAGTCCATACAGGTCAAAATACAAACAATAGTGAGGTGTCACCATATATGCAACCCAATGAGTACCAGGTCACGTTGTTAAATCCAGACTGTCAATGACAGTTTCACGTGTGCATGGCACCATCGATGCAATATCATCTCGTATAAAGGCTAAGAGAATGCCTGATTGATTTTGCCATCGCAAGAACATAAAGATGGTTAATTGGTTCGTGACCTTTTGCGTGTTGAACGGGTAATAGAAAACCTCTTCCCGATGGTATTCAACGACTTGTTGATAGTAATCGAATACCTTTTACTTTCTTTTAGACCTACCCGCTATGCGGCGGAAAATCGCTTTTCTCAGTGCCATTCCTGATGCAGGTTCGACAGACCCTGTCGCCGCAGATTATGCAAGCAATGGAGCCGTTGCTGCTAATAACACTGGAATTGCTGCATGGAATGGAAATATTCCACCGATCTTTTGCATTTGTACAACTTTATTGCTACTGAGGTATTGCTTTTTTCCGCATTAGACTAAGTTCTCTGTGTTTGGGCCAACCACATGGGGACATTTCTCGTTAATTTTGTTACAGAAAGTTATGTATCACCCCACCATTGCATTGTATTGTAGTGTTCATTTTCCCCAACTGATTATCACCAAGAACGACCTATACTCCGTGATAAGACATCGTTAGTTAACAAAATGTAACACGTTCAATTATGTATTGTCCACAGGTACATAGAGAACCCTCATTCGGACACCAACACACTCCGACACCATAGTCTTGTCAGAGAATCACATCATAACATCTGTAAGTACGTTTGTTTTTCCTGGCAGACCACTAAACGGTTGTGATCGGACATTATGATAACTGTAATAATCTCGCAGCGGCGCTAGTGCGATCTCAAATGAGAGTGATTTACCAGCAGGAACAGACGTAGAAAAAATTACACTGAATTCCAGTTTTGTGGATGAAATTGTGATCATCGAGGTAACACTTTGGATTGCAATAAAAACGACCTGTTGCATTACATCATAGATTTGGCATAGGACACGCAGCGTCTCAATCGTTTCATAACTCATTTTCGGTGACGTAGTAATATACATTACTGATATTTTCAACAAGTTCATGCATCAGCGCGCGAAATGTTCTTTCTGACCAAAATATATTCGGTGAGCAGTCGCTCTCAAATCGATGTAGCTTCACTAATGACTTCTGGTTGCCCACAAGAAATGATCTCACTAGTTTTTCTAATCGATCAGCAAAATTGTTAGGGTCACTTAATCCATCAAGACATTCTCTTTGTTTTGTTGTTGCTGATACCATTTTACTTGTTTTTTTTTACGATTTTATCTTCTTTTTCCTGTGTGTGAAATTTAGGTGCAGTTTGTTTCACTATCCGATTTGCTTATTATTCTTCTGCTTCTTGTCTGAGTGTTTGTTTTGGTTGTTATTGTTCTTCTTCTGGAGTTTTTCCTATCCGCGTAATTTTTAGAGACATGTGTGATGCACATTTTGATTGAGGTGCGGCTACTTGATGCCAATATTCTAATATCTCAGTTTCAGTGATTATTTTCCTGTACAGGGGTCTCAGAAAACGATTCATCTCATACCTTGTTTGATTATTTGTTACAGTTTTAGTCAAAGCAATCATGATATTTATATTGCTAAAACTTCTCATAAGAGGCTTCTTTTAGACCCAGAAAGGTCCCTCTACATCCACTGCTTGCATGCCAATTTACGTTATGTGATGGTTGTTTAATCTTTAATCACTAAATCTTTCGTGTTGGGAGTACAGAGAAACTTGAAAAGGTCCACAGTTGCTCTTATTGCCATTTTGTATCCTCGGCAGGTTCGGCAATCTCTATTGTTGGTTTAATCAGCGGTGCAAATGTTTGCTCAAAACTCCCTGTGAGGTCTTCTCATACAGATTATTGCCACCGTAGCATAGCTTTCACACTTGTCGACCTGCAATAACATTAAGAAGTAGGTTTTTGGTGTTCGCGAGCAGATTTACCGTGTTGCGTCTAATACTCTTCTATGACATCGCTGGCAGACATTGTATATAATTTTTTTCATTGTTAAATTGTCTCGTGAGATACATTCATTACGACATCCGTACGATATTTAACCTCGCGACTAGTAGTTCCGGTCAAATCAATGGTGAGTAAACTATGTGCCTCCGTGGTGATCCGCGCAAACATGTCACGAAATTCATCCCACGAATGGTCGGCGGCACACTAAGTCCAATGGATATTTTTGTAAGACCATGCGTTAGTGCCACCATTTATCATCAATAGGTTACAGTTGTCATGAATCCCTTTAGACACATGTGAGTATCGTTTGAGTCAAATGGATTATCTCTGTGTTTTTGTGCCGACCTTCTGAATATATTTGCGTTAGATTGATTTGATGTTCAAGCATTACATCGTCGTAGACTACAGCCTTCTTAACGTTTGAATTCAAATTGGCAATGGTAGGTGCTTCATCAATGGTGCAAACGAAATCAACAGCGGTGGTATTGCCACTCAATGCATTTTGAAAATCTATTAAACATTATCACGCTGTTGGTCATCAGCAGATGATGCAATTACGTACAATTTATCCCACTTTAGTCATCGTTAAATTATATTCAAACAACAGTTTATTTTTCCTGATCTAGAAGGACCAATGATTATGCACGATCTGAGTTTGGATATAGCTCACCATGCTTGGATGGTTGAGGTCTTGCTTGTGCGGAGAAGACAATGTCGGTAAACATATGAATTCACTATTTTACCTAACTTCCGAAAATGTTTCGGTGGTTTACATTTGTTATTTGTGAAAAAAGAGTGACAAAAATACAAAAAAAAAAAAAAATTAAACGCAAATTAAAAAGATGAAAAGAAAACAAAAGAAGAAAAAACAGCAAAACAAAAAAATAGTTAAGTACAGTATCTATGAGAGATAATTATAGAGTGATTGTTCGGGCTGATGTTAAACGGCACAGCAGTACACGAAGGATTAGATCGTACTGAATAAAGAGGTTTATGAGGAGACGTGAGGCGTCTGTCCTGGCCGGGTCTGGGATCTGGACAGCACTCAAATCCGCACCATTCTCGTTGCGAGGCAGGTACTCTGATGCTTTAAAAAAGACAAATGACGTGCTATGCTGATATAACTTCAGAATGACTAAAAGGAACATCACCAACTCCTTTAAATAGGTACAGAAAGCAGAAAGCTAATCACCTACGGTCAATCTCAGGAAACAACAGTATTGTTCGTGATTTATATATGTAAGCGGAGATCATGCAATTGCCATTCTTATACCATTATTTTTCTGTTTGTCATTAACCTCGAAAAGGTAGAAAAAACTCAAAGATACAATGGGGGGGGGGGAATAAAATTACACCCTTTCTGGATTTATTGTTTTCAACTTTTGTACGTAATTTGATTACTGTTCATTTAATTTTCAACAGTTATATCTCCAACAGGAAAGAAAACATCAAGATGCGGGTAGAGATTGACATGGTTGAACGTAATAGTGTTACTGTATGATGCGTCTAAGGATACATGAGAACAGTTTGACACTTAATAATATTTTGCAGATATCCTCTTAATCTAAATATGTGCTTTATAGTGCACACACTTCTTCTTCCATCACCCCTTAGAAATTTTGATAATATTTTGTCTTATTACTATATGAGGTACTCATTTCAAGTCTGTAAACAGTATGTGTGAGTTACTAATACTACCGAAGCATGAATTGAATTATCCGTCAAAATTAAACTTGGCTAGCAAGGTCTTCAATAAAATATTGTAGAGTACTTCTGACTTTCCAAGCCTTGCAGGTAAACAAAAGAGAATTACCGTATTTTATACAATTAAATTAATTCTTTAATAATTTGATTGGCATTGTAAACGATCTTAGAAGAGTAAAATAACACTGAAAATGTCACTACATTAAATAAGATTGACCGTGTCTACTCGAGCAATTCTTGAAAAATTTCCGCTGGACTGACAATGCATTTTCCGATGTTGGAAGGCATAGTCTTCTTCAGAATCACAACTTGTTCAGACTTCATTCCAGGATAAAAACGATGGAACAAATATGACACAAAGCACATACGATAAGATATTTTGCATCGTCAGGGTAAGATAAGATAGAAAAGAAAAAAGAAACACAAAAAAAAAGGACAATACTTTTCCTTAATATAATTTTATTCGATTCCTTAACTAGATTTCCATTTTCAATACCATACGTATTTTGACTGTACTTGTCAAGTACGACGTACAATACATTATTGAAATTCCCTGACTGCATACATTTTCAAGATATTTTTTCTAAGTATCAACCATTTCTTACTTTTTCTCAGTTTTTGTCAGAAGATGTTAGTGTCTTTGTCATTTGTTCAGTTTTCACCGATTTGTTAATTGTATATTAGTAGCTAATGATTTTGTTTGTGGGGATCTCTCAATGTTTGTGGTTTTATATCTTCTTGCCTTTTGCCATTCGTTCTTGCTATCACTCTGATTTAGTCTATTTATCTCATTTAATTTATAATTTAAATATGACGACCTAAAGGCAAAATACAATGCATTAAAAAGGTGATTCTAATTCATGTTATTATAAAAGTTTGAAATATAGTATTTTTCTCATAATTTTACTTTGACCAAATATTTTTTGTTGTCAGCATTACTTAGCATAGCATTACATTAATTGGCACACCCTATAGTAAAAATGGTAAAGGACTCGCGGAGATGCCAAACATTTCCTGATCACCCATATTATCTAATTTAAATCTGCAAATAATAGCAAACGAAAAGTATCAGAATAAAAATGAGTTCAATATTTCTTAGAGAAAAAGTAATACTAAATTATGGATAGTTAAGGATAATATGGTTGCACTTAAATTCTCAATACATACTCAATTTTCAGCGAATTATCTATTGTTAGAAAACAATGCATAAGAGAGGTGTCAAAATCTTTGGTTTTTGGCAAACAAGGGAAAATCAACATTATAAAGCATAATTACTGACCAAATTTGCATTTCGACCCAATCTACAACAAACGTTCTCTCATTCATCTACTCCGCTTTGCTATTGTCGTTTTAAGTGCTCCAGCTAATGTGTAATTCAAATAAAATTACGTTGTCATGCCAACATACAAACACTTGCACTTCTTCGCTGTTTTATTCTGACCAAGTAGTCTACATAAAAGCATTTAAGCATTCCAGCTGATTGATCCAATGTATTATGTACTGTGCTAATCGTTTGTCTTGTTTCCCTTGCGCGTTCTTTCTCCCATATTTTCAGTTATACTCATCACTCAGTAACCTTGTGACATGACTGCGGAAATGCTCCCTACACAGACGCGGAATGATGACTTTGGAAAAGTGTAAAGAACGAACAATACTTTTTATGACAGCAGACAGTTTTTAAAGATTTTTTCTCGCATCTTTTTCCCAACAGACAACTTCTAACTTATCTAATAGCATTAAAAAGTGTAACTTTGTATGAGTAAAAGAATGATGCAGTTGAAGTTATTAATTTTCTGGTACCAAAATTTTCAAGTTATGTCTCTCAAAAGAAATAGGGCTACAAGAGCGATGACAATATAATAAAGTTAATACATTCGGAACTAGATAGTTTTGATAGAAACTTTTCAATTCATTCCACTGCTCATGCGCAATAAATCTTTTAGCGCATAGGTAACCGGTATTGTCAGTAAAACTTTATCAACAACAAATACTTATTCGCTCCAGTTTTCAATAAATCCTTTTACAAATGTTTTTCTCGTCAGAGAAATTCTAACTTTATCATCAACTTTAAATTTATGTCTGCGGTGCATGTTTTCGTTTGCCAATATCGGATTTTTAATTGCGTTCTTTGGTGACATTTTAACTGATCTGTGCTTCGTGTTATTATATTTATCAACAATTTTCTGTAGATTGTCAATATATTTATTAGTATTTTTGGCTGTCAAATATTTATGTATCAACTCGTTTAGCGTGCGATTAAATCGCTCGACGATAACGCTTTTACCTTCATTTCATGCAACATATTTTTTGATGTTATTTTGTTCCAAAAACTACTCAAATTTTTTATTAAAAACCTCTGCTCCATGATCAGTCCAGATTCTGTTTGGTTTTCTTTCTGTACTTGTTATTATTGGTTTTAACACATCAGTTATCGGCGTTCCTGTCTTATCTGAAACAGGTACCCTAAACGCGTATTTGCTTAAAACGTCACTAACGTTGAAAAGATATTTGTTGTTGTCACGTAAACTTTTTTGTTTAAGTTTGTGTAGCTCTGATGCAAGATCATGATACAATTCTTTTTTGCCAAGACCCAATTTATATTTTGGTCCAATAAATCCCTGCACCAGCCTTCAATCAACACGCTCTCGCATATTTACAGGTTTCATATCACGAAGTTCGTCTAGCATTACTTTATCGCACCCGTGCTTATCTTATTGATTATCACGATAACAGATATTATGACTTATTTCTATTGTATCAACTTGATTGTAAGGCTCTTATCCTGGTAATGGATTATCGCTTTCATCTAGTTATTTATCAAGCGGATTATAAGGTCCAGTATATTTGTGGCCTGTTAATGTCCAGCCTCCTTTTGGTTTTAGTAATTTGACAATTAATTTATTTATATCTATACCTGTTCCAATTATTTCTCTGTTGTTGCATTTCTGACAGTATGTAACAATTTTATTTTGCTCAAGACGGAGATCCCTACCACAATCGCACTCACATATCATTATTTATTAATCGTCTACTAAAATAACCTTGTCACATCCAGCTCCGGATAATTTCTTTAAAAACATACTTTTTCTTTTTCCGCAGATTGTACAAATACTTTTCAGCATTATTCTATCATTTTTCGTTTTTTTTTGTCTTCTGTTGTTTCATCTTTATTTTCTCTTTTAATTTTGCACTTGAGACAGTATGTTGACATTATATCAACGAGTTTATATAAATTAATTGCAATCTCATCATTAGCGTGAGAAGGTTGCTTGTCAAAATGTAAAATAAATTTAAAAAAAAATTGAATTTACGATCGGTCATTTCGTTTATAAACATTATGAAATAGCATCCAACTGGCTGAATTTGATAAGACGAATAATTTATTATTTTATATCTTTTGTTGATATATTTTTTACTGCGTCACCAGGTGGGAGTCCAAATGAATCAAAATAATTGTTATTACAAACAGCTGCCCAATGCGTGCCGGATCCGTCGTTAAAATCTTGTATATTTATGACACACGATCCACCAGCAATCGCAAAGCGATCGAGTTCATCTTTGGAATAAATCACGCGGAAATTTTGTACTTTTTTTAGCATATCAAGTATATCAGAGTTACTTAACGCAGGAGATTTGAGCTTGGCAATGTTAGTCCTCAGCCAGTTCCCAGCAGATTTGGCAATAAACTTCCCGCTACTCCCGCCAGCTATGGTCCTTTAAATTCGCCTTTTCTTGTCTTTGACGATCTCGTCTTTTTTTCATTTTTGTCTTTCTTTTTGCCGTTTTCCGTCGGGGCATTATATAACATCTTTAGATAAAAAAAATTTTTTATTCCGTCTCCGGAGACAGCCTTCTTCGTTGCACCAGATATTGCGCGAGATACTGTGCCAGACGCTCCTGCTAATCCTAATGTACCAAGTACTGGCAAAATCTTAGGTATTAACGTTTTGGCCATTACAGCTATTGCCGGCACAAAGAAACCACCTTGCGTAGCCATCGGAGTTATTTATGTGGCGCTCAGATTTAAGACAAACGGTTTGCTGCGATGATATTTATTTGCATATTTTTTGGTTAGCATTAATTTTGTTAACGTGCCTTTGGCATCTTGTCTTACTTTTAATGAGCCCGGCCGTTGTTTAGCAACAGCACAAGCTAATTTTTAAACTTCACCATGAATTAAATATATTTCTTTTACAGTATATTTTGTCACTTATATCAAGGTTATATATTAAACTTGTATTGACATTTTACCTCCGACAGAGTCAATTGTTATAAATCTGTCGCTGATTACTAGCGCATATACGTACAACACCGGAGCTGGAGCTACTCCGAGTGTCCAGGTAATTTCAATATCAGCTGTCGAATCAACACCTCGATTGTTGTGTTTACTAACGTCAAAATAAAATATCGGATAAAGTGTATAAAATTCCTCTGCTGGTATCTGAGATCCGTTTCCAACATCCTGATATTTCTGCACTGCGTCCATAAGATACATGTACGGTCGAGTAAAATTTGTATTAGCGTTATCTGCAAAATTGCATTCTATCGCTCGTTCCGGATACTGTTTTTAATTTATTCTAGCATATATCCTCCTAACACCGGCGTTATTTTGTTGTTGGTCACCGCGTCGCGCTTGCTGCTGAAATACAACAAACAATTGCCGTGGTAGTTGTTCGCTAGACGTTGTTGTGATGCGCCATGTGTAGTCGGTGGTATTTGGAACCGCTGTTTGATATATTTTATGTTGCTGAAAATAAATTCTGCTGCTTTTGTGACTGACGGTGTTATTCGTGGTATCCACAGCGCAAGTTTGTTTATGATAAATTGTACATCAGCTCCACCAGTTCGAAGTAAACAATCATTTTGTTCAGCCCGATCTAAAATAAGTGTGTGTTTAACTCCGCGAAATACTTTGTTGTAGCCCCTGCAAAATCCAAATATTGTGCTCAACGGCAGCATCATTGTAATTTGACGTGATTCTGCTGTAGGTGCCTTTCTCTTAGAATAACTGTCATTGTAACGTACATTTCTTACGCTAATTGCGTTATTAATCAAATCTAACATTGCAACACCGTCCGCAGCTGCACCTGTTGGTGTAATACCAAGATTATTACAAGCAGCAATAAGTGACATTCTTGTAGCATCAGCACTTCAGCTGGTGCGGCTATACCAAAATTGACAGTATTAGCGAAAAGAAAATTTCTTACAATTACAACATCTGCAGCGGCATCCGCTCCATGCGCTAATGCTCCTTTGAAATAAATTCACCTGGCGCAGCTGCACAATTCCAGTATCTTTAAACCACATCATGTTAGTTGCAGTCGATCTGGATTAATCATCACTAAACGAGATATTACTTAGTACAGTGCTCGCAACTTGTAGGTGACTTGAAATATCTTCTACTGTTTGATTAGCTAGCTGATATCTGGCACTTTTAGATAAGCTCCAGCCGTTGTTTATAAGAGATATTTCTGCTTCAGCTGCAATTGTGACATGTGGATTAGCCACTGTCATAATCTGGCCATGTATTTCCAACATTGCTTTATGAGGCAAAATAAATACATCTTCATCCCGCGTATTAAATGTTCTAACGCCAGCTTTATTTGGTTCATTAGAATTTTTGTCGAGATACTCAACATACTCAAATTCTGTTACTGTATCATCTATATCATAAGTCTCTGCTAAATCAAGATAATTTCTGCAGACATTTTTTTTTATTTATTGGATTATATAAAATTTGGTACGAATTGCTATGTTATTGGCACTGTTGCCTTAGATATTAATTTTTGGATAATCTGCTCTCCTCTTGGCGATAAAAGTTTTTTTGTTGTTGTTATCATTGCACGTTCTGTTTCTTTTGTTGGAGCGATTTCTGATTTAACTTGTTTTATATCTGGCGCACCGTTTATTTTATCAGCTATTTTTTGTCCTACCGCAGTTCCAGCGGTAGATGCAGTTCCAGCTGCAAAGGCTTTTGATGAGTACAGTGCAATTGGCGCAACTTTATTCGCTATTCCTGGAACATTTTTTCAATAATTCTAGTGAATATATTTCCTAAAAATCCTCCAACTATTTTTCCTCTGTAAATTTTTTTTCTTTGTCTCATATTATACAACCAGGTTATACAAAAATCACAAACAATAGCTCATTACTGTATGCGTAGGTGCAGGTAATAAGGAACAGCCTCGTTGTTTAGATCCAGCTGTCGTCCAGATTGATCTGTCAATTGCATGCTGATTTCTGTTATTTGATTTTCAATATTTAGCGGATAATAAATAACCTGTCGTGGACTAATTTGCATAAGTGAGCCTGGTGGAACGTCTGGTGAAATACTATATATTGTTTGTCCTTTACCGCCTTTAGCTGAATTAGATCCAGACGCAATAGAGCAATTTATTAATATTGCGTTTACGTCAGTTATATTTACTGGCAGATCACCGTCATACGTCATAGTTTGTTATGTAATTGATGCATGTTGTTTATGATAAAATCCTATCAGAGACGCGATACTTTTTGCTGATGACAAATCTTTTGACAAATTATTTTTTAATGTTATTTTATCGTGTAACGTGATATAATTCTGTGTCAGCTCAAAATTGTCAGCGACGCCGTTTACTTCTGTTATCAGCTCTTTTATTGTTTTGTTTAGATCAGTGGCATTATAAGCTCCTTGTGGAATTTTAAATGTTATCCGTAACGTCGAATATGTTGGCGGATCCAGATAAAATATAAATTCATCATTACCATCATTTCTTACTTTAGCCATAGAATGCCATGCCGTGCAGGAAATTAGTCCAATCTCATATTGTTTTTCAAGATCCCGCTATTTTGGTGGAATATAATTTACTCAAAAATTTGCGCTATCTTTAGCAACCGTGCTAGAGTCGAGTAATAATGTTGTTGACATTTTTATTTATTATATTATTTTAGAAAATTAGGTCGCGGTGTAAAATTTCGTATTCGTCAGATGTTAAAAAATTTTCCGATCTCAAATAATTGAGTATGTCAACCATTTCATTGTCAATTTCAGCACCAACATTTCCAGCTTCTTTTGACAATATCAGCAGCATGAATCTGCCTATCATTTCAGTAACTGATGTAAATACTTTGACTTCAGTTCCAGTTTTTTTCTTTACACGAAGATTCTCATGAGATTCAAACATATCTCTAACGTTAGTATCACCCGCTTTTCCAGATCGAATTTTCGTCGCTGTAAGTTGAAAATTAGTACCAATAATGCCTTTCCTAGATTGTTCAAAAAGTGTTTGAAGATCTTCTTCTTTTGTATCTTTACTAATTTTATCGTAAGCTTTACTACCATTACCTGAAATAATTTCTAATTTTTTAATGAGATTATCGTATTTTTCTTTTTCCAAGTTTTAATATTATCAATATCAGAAATATAATTTTCTTTAATAAACTTATTGTATTCGATGTTTGTTAGTTTATCCACGATACTTTTTTATTTACTCTAGATTTTCAGCTAATATTAATTTCTCTAGATTTTCAGCTGATAATCTTTCAATTTCCTCTCGATTTTTTTCAGCTAACATTCTTTCTAAATCTATTTCTTTTGCTTCAGTGCTCAAAACATTTGCGTGATGACCGTGCCTTTTTTCCTTTATTTGATTGGTAGTTTTGATATACAGATTGGCAATAATTCCATGTCGGAATAATCTAATACACTCGCGGTAATTTTTATTTTCTGGTATTACCTCGTCGATATATTTTTTATTTTTCTCCGCTTTTTGCATTAACTTTCCAATTTTTCATCAGCTTTATACTCTTTTCTTCAAAGTTGTGGTCTCTGTTAAATGATTTATACTCGTAATCTTTGATTTTATCGTTTATTTTTCTTAGATCATCTTATAATCTTTCTCTCTCTGGGATATCTGATTCATGTTCTTTTCTCAAAGCATCTCTTCTAGCTTCTTCTTCCTCATACATCTCCTTCAATATATCTTCTGAACTTCTATTTTTTTTTCTATATCGCCCATCTTTCCTTCATTCGGTCCAGCTTATGTAAATCTTGATAATCTTCGTTGGAAGGCAGGCTCATCACTGATTAGCCGATTTAATTCAGCTTGTCTAGCAGCAGTATCAGCAATATGTTCTACATGTTTCTCAACCAACTTTCTATTTTCTTCCTTAGACATTTTTATAATTTTCTCAGCAGCTGCTTTTTTGTGTTCTTTAAATAATCTTACTAAACCTTTTCCTGCAATTTTTTAATTTCTACTTCTGATGTCGGTAAAATTTTAGGTTGTTTTCCAAGTAAAGTCTCAGTAACTGGTTTTAAAATTTTAGCTGATTCTTCTGCGGCAATTATTTGTCCACGTCATGCTTCTTGCACTTTTTCTTAAATTCTGCCTAAAATTGAGCAAGTTTTTTTTTTTTTTTAAATCTTCTATATGCCTTCTGTACTTTGCTCGTTTATCCATATTATTCAATAGCTGTTTGATAAAACTACTGCAGATAATTGTCAGTAAAACAGCTAAACATTTTTTTTCGATCACGAGCAAGTTTATCGGAGAAAAAGAAATTATATTTATCTTTTGTTGCCTTATGATACAATTCAATAACTTTGTCTTTTGTTACATCGCCACATTGCTCGTTTGCAATATTTCTAACGTCAACGTTGTCCAGTCCTGGAAATAATATAAAACAACCAGTATTTTGTCTAATAAATCTGTTAAAGTTATAAAACCCTTGAGCGAGATAAACAGAGTTACATTTTTAATCACGCGACAGTGAAAAATATGATCTTATTTTATTAATCTCTTCATTGTTTAGCGGAATATCATCAACAACAACTATCTTATGTCCGTCTGAATCAAGTTGATTAACTGGGACAAACTCTTCAGGTTGTCTGATGATAAAAACAATCTTCACCAGCTTCAAGATCATCACGAAGTTTGTTATTATATTCGTTAAAAGCTCGTACTCATCCTGTTGTGGATTAATTGTGTAAATGTAAACTTTGTCATAGTTAAAATTATCGCCCAGCAGTAAATTCATCAGCAAATTTGTTTTCCCCGATCCAGTTATCCCAACAATGAGATAATGACAATCTGGAAGTTCGTTGTTGTGTTTATGTTGCACCAACCGCTCTGTATCAAAATTTAATGTCGACGTATTATAAATTAATTTGATAAAAATTGTCAGACAGTAAATAAATAATGAGCTACTATATTTAATTTGGAACAGCATTAGGAGATTCGTCTGTTATAAGTACAATAACAAACGGTAATGTTGATTTATCAGGCAACCTAAAAAACCTGGCGATACAATGACAGGAAACCTGTCTATGTCAAAGCAACGAGTATTAGGTTTAGAAACAAATTATCCGCCAATAAATGTTGTTAATACACAAGCTGTTAGTTATGCACAACTGAAATCTGTTGACGACAGGAAACTAGATAAATCTGGCGGAGTTGTCACAGGTAATATTGATATGTCAGTAAAAAGGATAATACACATAGAAACTTCATGTCCATCAGTAAACTCTAATACAACACAAGCAGCAGGTTTATTGCAGTTAATGTATGTCGATGGTATTAAGCTCAATAAATCAGGTGATACGCTGTTCGGCAATCTCAACATGTTTGGCAAAAAATAATAAACTTGGAAACTGCGTATCCACCAGCAAATGTTGATAACACACAAGCTGTAAGTTATGCACAATTAAAATCTGTTGACAATAACAAGCTTAATAAGGCTGGCGACACAATGACAGGTAACCTGATAATTAGCAATAACTCAAAAATAGCTGGATTACCGACAATTTCGCCACCAGCTAATGAGACTCATGCTATTAGTTATACTCAGTTAAAAGAAGAACTTGCCCCATATTTTAAACGATCCGGTGGACCAGTGTCAGGCAACGTAATCATGAGAAGCAACAAAATAAGTACGACATATGTTCCAGTTAACCCTAATGATCTGACAAGAAACAAATGTTTCCTGGCTTTAATAATGAATGGCAAGAACAAAGCAGTTGTGCACAGTACAGCAGATAGATAAGTACTACACACACATTTCTTTTTTTGTATTTTTTTGTATATTCTTTGGTTTGTTCTTTTCGTTCCTTTGCATTTATATTGTCTTTGCAATTTTGGAAATTTTTTCCTTGATTGTCTAGTTATATATCTGTTCTTGAGCAGAAGAAAACTAAGGGTTAAAAGGGATTTTGAAATACTATAGTGTTTCATTGGTTATATTGTGTTAATTTAGAGAACGAATAGTCTGTCGCAATCTGAATAGTAATCAGTTGTGTGAGACCTGTTCAATCCAGGATTTTTCAAATTAGTGAGCTCTACTCTTATCATAATCATGGTTCAAGCTCAAGTGGGGGGTTTTAACCTTGTAAAATCAACAGGGTCCACATTGAGTGCATATATTGATACTATATTGGAGGATAATAAGCTCATAACTTATCACCCTAAAGAGTGCCAAATATTAGATTTTGGGAACATACAAAACTGCCCAAGACAATCGGAAATATTAATGGCAATGAAAACCCAAGGGGTAAAAATTGAGGAAATTGACGGGATCCAAAATGGGGGAAGGAATAAGTTCATAATATACCCCAAAAATCCAAATACTCCAATTCTGGAAAAGACTACGATTGACGTAAAGGGAGTAACAGCCATGGTGGAAAAGACTCCACCAATAGTCAGGGAGGTAGAGGCTAAAGTCATGGATTTATTCGTGTCTGGCCTCCTTCTAGAAATTGATACACAGGAAATTGTTGAGAAATTAGAGAAGAAATTAAATACAAAAGTCAAAGCACACTAGTGGGCCACGGTATGGGGCTTTAGAAAAATTAAATCAGGGGTTAGGTTAATATCAGTGCCCAAAGAAGAAATAAGGAAAGTTCCATCACATTTTTATGTGATGGGCTTCCTTTTGAAAACGTGGTATAAAGGGTGTGAACAGTTCAGAGCCTGCCCTAGATGTAGACAGCTAAGACATGCCGTTGGTGACTGCCCAAATCGGCCAGCAGTAACAACGTACGCATCCAAAGTTGCAAAACAGGATGAAAATCTAAACAATACAGAGAATGATGAAATGCAAATGGGAATTGCTAAACTGATTGAGGGAGTAAGGAAAGAGAGTGAAATGCTGAGTAATGAAAAAATCCCAGAAAAGGTCAATCAAAACAGTCAAATCATTGAAAACGATGAAAAGAAAGACAAGGAAAGTGCATCACAAAACATAGATGAATCAGTATCTGAGGAAAACTCCTCCAAATTAATGAATTGGGATAGATTTTTAAGTCCTAATAAAACAAGCAGAATACTAACACCAATAAGTGAAGATGGAAATCTAGTGGAAAAAATAGGTTTTTTTTGTATTGTCAGATGAGGGAGAAGAGGGTGGCATGAGCTCTATGGAACATGTAGAAACAGCTGAAGAAAAGAGCACGGTAGATCTCAGTGGAATACAACCAATGACATCGACACCAGTGCCTTGAATAAGGACTAAACAGAGAAAAATGGCCCAGTCTTTGTCAATGTCGTCGTCTTCGTCAGGCAGTGACACACTCCCGGAGGAAACAAAATCATTAGTGTCAACAGAGGGGAAAACAGAAATGAAAGTTAACAAAAAGAAGGAATAAAAGGGTAAAAATGAGACGGACAATCAGGGAAACGAACAAGACAGTGAATCGGACAATGAGACTGACAATGGAATAGACGAATCATCAGAAAGGGAGAATAGGAAAGCAAACACAGAAACCGAAATTACAGAGGATAAAGACAAAATAGCGGGAAAAAATGAAACCTTAAACATGGAAGAAAAAGAGGGGCTGAGCCCCTCATATATTTAGAAAGTACTAATAAATAGGACAAAGAACCTTTATAAATAAATAATACAAGTAGAAATTAACATGAAGAAATGATGCGGAAACCTGTGTGGAATAAAAAATGGAAGGAACGAACTTACGAATAGCGTCAATTAACACAAATGGAATGGATAGGCAAAAGGCATTAGCTCTAAGTAAAAAAAAAAAAAATGACATAATTTTAGTACAAGAAACTCATAACTGCTTTTCAAAAGAACTAATAACATTAATAGAAGATAACCTGAAAGCAATTGTAATTTTAAATGACTGCAAACATGATGATAAGAAAGGGGGGAAGGGTGGCAACAATAATTAAAAATAGGAGAGATTTTATTTGGGAAAGAATTAGAGAAGGGGACTTTTTACTGGTAGAATGTTACACATAGTGATAGGAAAACTTCACGTTATAAATATATACTTTCCAGCAAATAAGTATAAAAAACAACAATTTATCGAAAATGTATATAAGTATTTGGACAAATATTCAATGGAAGACTTAATAATGGGGGTGATTTTAACTGGGTAGGGTATGAAATAGATAGAAGAGGGAAATTGGCACCAAATGATATCATCTTTGAAAAAAGAAACGGAAAACCTCATTAATGGACATAAATTGGTTGATATATATAGAGGATTGAACATTTTAAGAAAGAAATATACTTTTGAATATAAAGGGGGAAATGCTAGTAGATTAGATAAATGTTATGGCACAAATTATGATAAAAAATATATAAAAATGAGGAGATAACAGGGGTCAAGATCTCCGACCACAAATTAATAAGTATAGAAATAACTACCAGAAGTAGGGTGAAATGGAGAAAAGGTATATGAAAATTAAATAATAAAATATTAGAAGAAAATGAATTTATAGAAATAATAAAAGGGGAAATTAATGAATTCAACAATATGGTTAATAAGGATATAATCAGGGAATGGGATACTCTAAAAGATAAGCTTAAGAAATTAGCAGTAGAATACTCAAAGAGAAGAAAATAATTGCAAAGGATGGAAAGAAAAGAGATAAAAAAACAACTAGAGAAAGATAATACAGAAGAAGCCAAAAATAAACTAAAAGAAAGATTGAATAAAATTGAAGAAGAAGATAATATAGGTAAGGACATAAGGGCAGGAAAGTTTACAAACATTTACAAAAAAAGCACAGGGACAATGCAAGAGAGAGGAATTAAAGAAAGGGGGGGGGGTGAACATATAGAACAACTAAGGGATAAAAATAATATAGTATTAACAAACAAAAGGGAAATTATGGACAGAATTAGGGAATATTATAGTGAACTTTATACATCACAAAACATTGATCAGCATGCTATAAACAGCTATTTGGGGGGAGTGGAATGTGAGTAAATCTCATCAGAACATAGAGACATATGTGATAAGTTTATCTCCGGACAAGAAATGGCAAACACTATAAACCAATTAGCGAAAGGGAAAACCCCAGGAAAAGATGGACTCACTGCGGAATTCTATAAAAAAAATCCAAAGTGAGTTATCGCCGATCCTAGAATATTTGTATAACAATATTTTATTAAGAAATGGAACTATGACAAAACCAATGAGAGAAGGAATAATCACGTTAATTTATAAAGGGAAGGGAGATAGGGATGATCTAAAAATCTGGAGGCCCATCTCCCTCCTGAACATAGACTACAAAATACTGAGCAGGATTTTATCAAATAGAGTTAAAAAGGGAATGGGAAAAATTACGAATATAAACCAGACGCGTGGGACAAAGGGGAGAGACATACAAAACAATATTTTAAACATAAGGGCGATAATAGCTTATATACAGGAAACAGGACAAATGGGCGCCATGGTGCTCGTTGATCAGGAAAAAGCTTTTGACAGACTAGAACATAGCTATATACAGAAGGTTCTAGAGAAATTTGGATTCGGAAAGATTTTCCGAAGGCGGACCGAAATCCTCTATAATAAAATAACTGCAAGGGTAGAGGTAAATGGGGCAATGACGGAAAAATTTGACATACTTAGGTCAGTGAGGCAAGGATGCCCACTGTTAATGCTATTATATGTAATAGCAATTGAAATACTAAGTATTAAAATAAGAACTAATGGGAAAATTGAGAGAATAAAAATCCCCAATTTAAAAGAAGAAATTACGATGCTCCAACATGCTGATGATTGCACTAACTTCATAAAAGACCCGAATTTCTTTAAACACTTAGAAAAGGAATATGAATCCTTTGGTAAAGCCTCGGGATCAAAAATAAATCACGACAAAACAGAAATGCTAAAAATAGGTTACTAAATGGGGAATCACCCAGGATTACCCCCCCCCCCCAAATTAAGAACAGAGTCAAGGGACTAGGCATTTTTTGGCTATAAAGATGAAGAAGAAAACTATAAATATATGACTAAGAAAATAAAAGAAAGAATTGATATCTGGGCACTGACGGCACTACGCATAATGAAGCGAGCCCAAGTGGCTAAGACGTACTTTTACTTAAATATAAATTATATTTTAAAATCAATCGATATGGATAATAAGAAGCTTGATAAATTAGATAAGGAAATTATAAACTACATGTGGGGTTTTAAAATTCACTATATTCCAAAAGAGACATTATATAGGGCTAAGAAGAGAGGGAGATTGGCATTGCCTAGCCCAGTACTTATAAAATGTACAAAATGGTCATATATGCAAAAAAGCAGCTTATACCAAAAATCATGCAATAATATATTGTGTTAAAAGGAAAACCGACAGAAATAATTTAATTATGGAAATAACTAAAAAGGAAAATACCGAAGGAATATGATGCTCTACTTAGATGTGAATTTTGATTTTAAAAAAAGCCTAATCGGAGTAATTGAATATATAATATCAACAATGATGACCTGTGGTCAGGTCATTGTGATTAAAAGATAACTTAAAACAAAGTTGATAATAATATGAGGGTCAACCCGGGGGAGGGGGAACTTCGGTTTACAACCCAAGTAGGGGTATGTACCGCCTAAGCGCGGGCTGGAGCCCCAACTTCATCTCTGCCCTCAGGATAACTAATAAAATTTGACTCTATTAATTAGGTATGTTAAATTTTTACATTATAATGAATGAAATTACATACTCCTTCGGTATCATACGTAATAATGCATAACCAACATAGTAAATAATGGGAAACACCCTAGAAAACTAATATCTAACATGTTTTTTTTTAATATTTTTTTGTTTGTTTTTGTTTTCCTCTATAATTTTAGCTATACATTAATGGGGACAGGGAACCTACACGTGGAAGAAGTATGAAACATCGACGTCACAGGGCTAAGTCACACGTGAAATTTTCTGAGGCTCTTTCACAGGCCTGTCCACTTCGCGTAGCGCCTTGTGACTTAGCCCTGTGACGTCGATGGACATACATACCATATACACGGGGAAATAGGACTGATTAAACTAATAAAAGGTTACCCATTCTAAAGAATAGGTACTAATAATTTTTTTTTTATCGTTTTGAAACTTTTGGAAATTTGGACCATTTTGCACGGTAATATAGATAATATCCACACTAAATGAGGGTAGAACTTTGAGGCCTTGTTTGGTGTAAGAGATAAATATATCGTATTAAATCGGGAAACAAGGATGCGTCCAAAAACTTAAGAGAAGCATAAAGATAATAAATGAAATATGGCTCCTTAATCAGGATGCAGCCTACTCGTTCCCAATAGCTACAAAAGAAAATGAGAGACGTCTCACCCAAGCATACATGAAAAACAATAGGATTTATTTTATATTTTAAGTGCAACCGTCTCTCATTCAAAATTAAAATCTAAAGAGGAAATTCAAAATTAAACATGGAAATGGAAAATGTTATTTCCAAATTAAAAAATTTTTTCTCTTTTTTTTTCTCTCCATAAAATTCATAATTGATACTGTAAACAACCTGGGGAAAAAAATTGATTTAATGCCGTGCTCACACAAAATTCTGTAGCAATCATACAATATAACATCACACAGATAGCAAACACAGGACTTAGGGACCCTTGGCAAAGGTCACTGAGTTTTAAAAGGTGAGGAATTTGGATCAAATGATTGAAATCTGATCGGAAGAACAAACCTTTAGATACACTAGGGACATAAATACCCCATCAACAATTTGCTTTTTAAAAATTTTTGATCCAAATTCTGTTTAATAAAGTAACACAATGCAACATACTTTAGGGGGATACATATACGCATAAAAGACTTCTTTTTTTGGCTAAGTAGGGGGGTTGGCATCTGTCCGGTACTCCTCCTCCCCCCCCCAAAAAAAATGAATAAATAAATAAATAAATAAATAAATAATGATCTGACAAATAAAGCGTATGTTGACAGTCTGTCTAGTGGTATAAAACGAATCAAAAACAATGTTGGGTATATTCCAACACTTTTTAAGGCAACTGACAACCGAGTTGGGTTTGAGGTAACCGCACCAACATATTATCTTGAAAACTATCCTCATCACTTTTTCTCTGATAAACAGGAATTGACGACAAACGGAGAAGTTGAAAACTTTTTGAGTAAAATTAAATGTCCCACTGCAGTTGCTATTTGGCAATTTCATTTGCGCGGTCGATTAAACTCTAGTGTTGGTGGAATATATAATTGGCTATTGGAGGGATCAAACGATGATATCAACTGGGTAACATTAAATAGCACAGAAAATACGAATATCTCAGCAACACAATATTTTACAATTTCAGCAGAAAAGACTGTTAACAACTACTTGTATTTTCTATTTTTTTGTTGTCGCTGCTGAACATCCGTTTCCAGGACTGACAGCATTTCATATGTACACACTCGATGATCAAATTTAATCTGATGCTATAAAATAATGTCCAAACCACCAATTATAACTGTTGCGAGAGAATTTTATGATAATATTTTTAACCCCAAAAAGATGTTTGGGACGAATCAATAGCGGCACGTGTGTCAAATACTACGAAAAAGTTTACAATTCCAATGATAAACTCTCCATTGTTAGAAAAAGAAAAAATTTTGTTCGTGTTATGCATATGCGAGGACCACAACTGAAAAAAGCAATAGAAAACTTTGATCTTATAAGCAGATACTGTCATCCTGATGATTGTCTAGAAGAACAAAAACAAGTTGAAATCCTGTTGAAAAAAAATATTGCTTGAGCTTGATTTCAAAAATATAAATTTAATAATGCGATCAGGCTTATTAAAAGCACGAGTAGCGCAGGAGGAAAAACAAATGAACGATAACTATAATCGTCTCGGCAAACTAGCGGGATCTAGGATAATAGGAATAAGAAGAAACAAAAAGTTATACAATAGTTTTTTAAAACGAGAAATTTTTAAGTATCTCGGTATGTACTACCACGACAAAGAAACCCTAATTAAAATCGTTACTATGACGGTGGATACGGAGTTAATGATTAAAGTGTACTCAAACACAATTTTGCCAATGATACTTAAAAAACTAGAATTTGATCCGATTACTGTTGACAGGTCTCTAAAGATAATCAAAAATTTTGACGATGAAATGTGTAATCTTAGTGATGATTAGCGAGAAAAGTTTTTTGAAGAAGTAACACAAACAAACTTGGAAGAAAAGATTGATTCTTATTGCGACATAAGTGAAGAAGATGATATTCCATTTCCACCGATCCAGCGTTCTAGAAAATTGTCATTACGAAATTATTATGATGAAATTGAGAAAATACTCACAAAACCATATGAAAAAATAATGTTAAAAGTAGCTTCTGCTATTGGTCTTCTCACAATTGAACAAAACAAACTACAAAATGAATGCTAATAAATTTCGTGGTCGCATACGCAATTATCAGACAATATCTTGTTCTCAAAAAATTTTACGTTAGCTCAAATAAGCTTGGTATTAAGGTTTATTGATGAAACAGAAAGAGATTATAGTAATTTGGTAAATAAAACAGATTTGTATGAACGTGAATTAGAAGACATTTTTGATTCATACACTTGGTTAAAGAAAAATAAGGTACTAACAGATAAACGATACAATGATACTTCGTCAGTTGTTTATGACAAGTACAGAGATTTTATAGCTGACAATAATACGTTTCGTGAATTTCTTGATTGAATTGTTGGTACTAAAGTTTTGGCAATTGTGTAAAAATTGTGAACAAATATTGTATAATGAAAAACAGATTGTCGATTTCAATCATATTTCAGAAGAAATGTGAAAACAAGATGTTGAAGCACTAAAGCAATATTATAAATTTTATCATAAAAATCGTTGGTGTGTAAAACAATGTTACAAGTATTACAGTAGAATACTTCGGGTAATATTATATTTACCACTGCTAATGACCAGCTGTGGCGTAATCTCAAGTGGATTATCATTAAATCCGTTTTTGTTAATAATATCTGGTGTTGGTGTCTCTCTTTCAACAGCGTGTAAGAAAACTGAGCCACGACTTGAGACTTAAAAAAATGCTTGTAAAATAGCAAGTATCACTTATAAAAAATTACTTGACCATATACGATCTTACTTGCGAGGCGTATAATATGATATGGACGATTTAATACGCGAGTTCCGTATTATTGACAGTATGTTAACGGATATCCTACCAATGAGAGTCAACAGGTATGAGAAAGATTATCACAAAATGTGGTTATGTTAGGAGTAGAAGGAAATGAGTTGTTTCCATCTCAGAGACCCCCTTTCCCCGAAAAATATATTTCGTCACCTGAGAAAAATCTACATATTTTGTCACCATATTTTGAGCTATTGGCTTGTGAAGAAAATGTCAAGATAGAAGCGTTTTGGTGGGGGATCGGGGTGGTGAAGAAAATGTCAAGATAGAAGCGTTTTGGAGGGGGGTCTCTGAGATAGGAACCTCATTTCCTTCTACTACTGGTATTACTTTTATGGTTGACGATTTAAAAAGTCGCAACTGCTATACTTTGTGAAGAGGTCACAGTAGTTTTAAGGCTAGGTCTGCATTCTGTATGGATTTTAGGGTCCTAAAACATTCATGGATTAGGTCTACACTTAATTATATATATATATATATTATATATATATATATATATATATATATATATATATATATACTATATATATATATATATATATATATATATATATATATATATATATATATATATATACTGTATGCATTATTTGACCATGTGTATTATGCGTTGCATGTGTATATTATACTCCTGCGAGATAGTTGTTCTTTCTGTGTTTATTTGTAAAATATTCACGTTTTGTCCTTTTCAATTATCAGTAAATCGTCTTTATTCTGCATTCGTTTGAACTGATGCGCGACAGCACCGCAACAAAAGATAGTTTATTTAGTGACGGGGTATTTCGAGTAAAGTGCCTTTCCAAAGATACAAGCATTTGGCCGAGAGGAGCTGATGTGGTGGTAAGATTCGTACTCTCGCCCATTTTGCCGCGATTTGGGATGCTAAGATCATTGCACCGGCACAGCTCCCGTCTCTAAAAGGGAGCACACATTTGACATTTCTGCTTGAAGCCTGTTTTATGTGTTTAATACTCGTTCGGATAGAACATTAAAAGTCGTAAGTGTTGAACAATGTTAGCACATACAACATGCATCAATGTATACAGTGGTTGTTTGTTTTGTTGCGTAAGTCTGATCGTAATATATATTTGGCGCTTGTGAGATGGTATATTTTATTTTATACTATTAGATGCCTTACTAATTTCTTAATTTGAAATGTTGTACAACTGAAATAATTTTCTGTCACTGTCTTTAAAGCATAAATTATCTTCATTTTAATTAGCTGAGCAGCTCCGACAGGATTATATTTTAAATTAATGCCTACACATAAAGCCACGTACAATGATGAATATATAGTTCTATATGTCTGTGCCACAAAAATATCGGCAGCAAATTATGTGTGCTATTCTTTGTCAAGGTGTAACTACTGTGGGACTCTGTACTTAAGCAATTATCATGTCATATTAGGCACAGTAATTTCAAGGTTAATACTACACTCTGTTTGGATTTTAACGTCTTAATCTTTTCAATGAATATGTTTACACAAAACCATACATGTATACTGTATACACTGCATTATCAGTTATGACAATAAAATCGGAATAAGTTTATCATTTGCATTATACGTTGTTTCTATATACTATATGCCGCGAACTATTTGTTTTCTCTATGTATATTTAACACATAGCTGAAGATTTATTTATGTCAGTTTCGGTAAAGCTTTATGTTTGATAATTTAACTTGATGTTTGAGGACATATCCTCCTCAATGAGAGTAAAGTGCCTTGCCCAAGGATATACCACTTTAGGCGACCCGGGATGATCTAATGGAAGCATTGGCACACTCGCCTCTTCACAACTCATTAACCCATTATTGTATGCGTAAGTACACAGCATATATCTATATCTATCTATC
>JAECUM010062727.1:0-24103 GCA_016617855.1 Megalonaias nervosa
CATAGAATTCAGTGTCTGGTCCAAATGGTACAGAGGACGATCCTGCAGTTTTCATACCAACATCTTCTGTTCTCCCAATGGAGTTGTAAAGGAGGGAAAGGCAGAACTACTTCTCCAAAAGCCGCAGGCAGGTTGAGAATCGTTCTCACCCACTAGTCTATTCTGCCACTAGGGACAATCCATTCGCTCTTTGGGAGGTTTAATAGACCGAACTCCCTCTTATCAACAAGTCACCCTTGTAGCAGACACAAGGAGCGATATCATCCCTACCGGGCACAGCTTCCGTCCGCGAAGTTCTTCAAATCTATGCAGCCCGAGTCATTGCAGGAATCCAGTTTAGAGTTAACATTCAGGCTCAAGAACGGCGCCGCAATTGTTCGTGTTGGAAGTTCATTCCTCCATTCCTAAGAAAGACGGGGAAAGAGGACACATCCAGAGACCCTCTCCTGCAATGTGTCCCCTTTTATCTTGGATGCCGTAGGTGAGAGCCGAAACCTCTATTCAGTAAAGGAGCATACTGCCTTCGGTTTTGAAATCTTACTGTTCAAAATGCTTCCACCAGTTGGTGCAATTAAGGAAAGAAATACACTCCGTTTTTCAGGAGAGACAGTATTCAGGAAACCATCTTAGGCTTCCTGCTCTCGTAATTTCCAGATACCAAGAAAAAGGAAAAATGTTTCGACTGATTATCACCTTTTTAGCTTTAGAAAGGTTCCTGTGTAAGGAAATTTGCAAGGTCATGACCAGTCTCATGCATGAATTCCATAAGACCCGGCAACTATGCGATTTCTATTGATGATCAGGATGCATACCTTCACATCCCTGTCATTCATCTACACAGAAAGTACCATGGATTTTGTTTGGACTGGTATGTATTCCAGTGTGAGCAGATGTTCAGCCAAGCCTCCACACCCAAAGCTTTTACCAGTGTCATGGGAGCATTTGTTGTCAGCTTGAAGCCATATGGAGATCCCTATTCCGCAAGATTTCTATGATTGGTTGATCCACAGTATCAGGCTAGAGTCCCTCAGACTAGGTCACTCAATCTGTTTTTAAATGGTAACTTTGCTGGATCTTGTAACCAATTTACCGGAATTGAAACTTAATCGATCTCAAGATTTCGCCATTTCGGAATGACTGATCTTCACAAAGAGAGAACTAGTTCATGTCACGCGAGACAAAGTAGGCAAGATCATGATTATGTTGGAGGTACTGATAGCCATGACTATGTTCTAATTTTTTTTTTTATCTACTGAGGTCTCTCCACTCCACATTTTGTCCTTCTATGAGTTCAGTGGTTAATTCTTACTTTTTGAAGAGAGAAAATGCTCGGTTTCTTCTATCAAGTGCTCATTTCACAGCCCTATCCAACACACTCCCTTATTTGAAGGCTTCGACTATTATTGCAGATCTTCACATAGCAGACCTGACGAAAAGAATTTTATCGTTTTTACTATAGGGTTATTTTCCCAAGAAAAAAATTATGCGGTGAAGAAAATATAAAGTGGATGGAAACATATAAGCAATTTCTAAGTATATATTAAAGTGGTAAGTCATATAGTCAAATACATGTAGCGGATTATACATATATTTATTACAAAGTATATTGCAAAATATTGCATAAGGTTGGAATTCGTAATAGTACTTTAACAAATCTTAAATCAATACTTGAAGTATTTTGGCATTTACATTAATAATGGAATTTATCTTCATTTTTTCGCCGTCTCATAAATAAGGTAATCTACGTGCCCTTTCGGCATTGTTTTTCTGCCGATGGTTAAATGGGTAGGAATTTCGCTTGGTTTAAGGTGAGTGTACAACTGAACCGTTCTCTTGTGTTCTACAACATAAAAGTACTCTTGACATTATGTAAGGCGTTTTCTAATTCCTATATACCATATAAAGGGGTCGATCACTTTACTTATTCCTGGCATTCTTGCAAGTCACAATCCAGTGTAACGGTTGTCAAAATTACACAATACATAAATCAACATCACAAATGTCATGTACTATCCACATAAAACTAAACCCATTTTATAAAGTACCTGTCTAATAGAATTTGCCCAAGTTGCTCTCGCATTCATCCAGTGCATTTAACATCATGTAGCATCTTTTAGGATATCTATCTCTCATGGTACAATTTACATTAATATTGTATACGTTTAATACAATAGTCACAATACATAATAAAAAGTCCACATTCACGAACAGGTACAATGTTTAAATAACTGCCTTAAAATAGACAAATAAAAGTGACAAAACTGTTGATGCAATTTCTCTATAGATTTTCTGATTGTTTATCCTCGAATCTGAAACGATTATTGGGAGAATGGGATAGATGCTAATGTAGCATACAGTAACAAAATCCTATATTCTAATTGATTGTCAGCAACGATTACTGTTCCACAATCTTCATTTGTTATTGGTAATAAATCGTTTAAAATAAGGAGAAATAAAATTGTCAGAATCCCACCATATACACAATTTTGCAATAATGCATGCCACTGCCTGCCCATAGTTAGAGAATCAAATGCCTATTCGAATTCGACGTATAAGCAATAAAATATTCCTCTTCTCTAAAGATTATGTTACAGATTGCAATATGACAATATTACCTACAATTGAAAAACCAGGCCGTAAATGAAGCTGTTTTCAGGTATCACATCATAGTTGTAGCCTAAGCATTAAGGTTTTCAATTAAAGTTGTACTGAATAAATTGCAAGTATCTAGTTAAAATATTCTATGCTAGTTTAGATGATATGGGTTGCCTTTCTTAAACAGTGATAAAATTAAATCCTTTTTCATCTACAACTGCACAAAATAGTAATAAAGAGAGGTGTTAAAATATGTAGTATGATATCTATTTTGGACTTGTAAAGTTCACCCGGAAGTCCGTCTTAATCGAGTGATTTGTCACTTTTGAACCCATTTAATAATTTCAATACTTCATTGTAAGATATTTCTGAGTGGAATATATTGTTGTGTATACCTATATTTTGTGTAACTCCTGGTACATAATTTTATGTAATGTTTGTAACTTTTATTCGTGGCTGTAAATTGTACAGATTATCTTTCTTTAGGGTTGTCGGTGCATAGGGTCTGTTCTAAGATATAAAGAACGCAAAATTGCATAGGTTCCATAAATATATAGCTACGTACATTTTGATAGTTACTAATTATAGAATTATCAGTAAATATGTTTACTAGATTCGGTCTTTTTCATCATTGGTGAGATCGGTAAGTGTTATCTTAGAAGAATTAAATTAATTCTTACGGTATGAGTCAGGTCACATCAATAGGTATTTTGAAACATTAGAATGAGCAGTGTGATCTGTCACGTGGGGGTATCTCGTGAAATGTAGTCATAATAGAAGGTGTATATAAGGTGGGAACTTTTTTTTATTTCTTGTGTTCCTGTTGTAGCATCAAGTATGTAGACGTTTTTATGTTGTACTTAGAAATTAATTGAGAGGAAAAACATGTGTTTGGACTGTCCAGTGGAAAAAGAAAATATGGTCTTGGAGCTATTGTGAATTATTCAAGGAATTCAGGAAAAGCGATCATGTCACCGTCACGATTCTGGTCCAACCAGTACATTTCTGGTCTTGAAATTTATACGGAACCTTTCATTCCTTTGGACTGTCATAGAACTTTATCAAGAATATTTTGGATTCACATCATAATGCTATAAATTCCTCTTACATTTTAATTCATAACTTTGATAATTAAATTATTTGTTACATTTTATATAACTGGTTGGTTTTGCCTTTTTCTGTTACTTAATTTATGACCATAGAGTCTTAACAATGATTTATTCCATCGTCATTGCATATATCAGAGATATTACTGTCGTGATTATTTATAATATTTATAACAAATACTACAAAATTTGGTCTAATTTGCAATTAGACCGTCTTTAAAATACTCGAGCCATAATTTTATATTTGTTTTGGTATTTTATGTCAGGTATTGTTAGATGTATAATCTACAAGACTGGAAAAATATTTTGTCTCTTCACATGAATTCTCTAAATTTTTATACAGAACTTTGATCCAATATGCAGATTTCTCTATATTAAATTTCCCAGATTGAGATAAGTTTGATAAGATTCCTTTGTACCTATTTTCCTAAACTGGCTTAGGAGAGTGTACAATGACGATTAGGAATATGTTAATTTCTATAATCTACTTTAAAACTATTTCCATCATAATCTAATAATTTAGGACGATGTAAGCAGCTTAATCTATATTATTGGGATAGTGTTTAAATAATGATTACAAAATGAGTGGCAAATCTAAAGATTTTACAAATAAATTATTTGCATTCTGATTACTATTAAAGCGATAATAAAGTTTTGCACCAAAATCTATGTTATCCAGTGCAGACTTACTTTCATGTAATATAATCATTGAAAGTATGATCGGTAATTGATCCGATTAAATTGTCGTTTGACAGTGAATCGTTCCACATCTGTCCATAAATCTGACTATAGTATTATATAATCTGCTGGACTCCTTCCAATGTTTGCAAGACATGAAAATTCTCCCTGTTCATCACCATCTACTCCATAGTTAAGAGAATTAATACCAAATGTGCAGCATAACCCAAACAAACGTTTGCCATTTAATCCATTCACCTCAACATCTCTAGATTTTATAGAAGTGTCAATGTTTTCAGTCGTAAAATAACAAAATCGAGTGATGGAACGAAATTTAAATAATCATCAATTATTCTATCATCTATACAAGCATTTCAAGAATTAATATCACCAGTCAGTAACTGGCATATTTAATTTTCAGTTTAGTTTAAAATATCACTCATGTTTAATCCCTCAATGCCATAAGAGGACCTGTCACTATATGCACACTTTGAACCTAACTGAGATATACGAATGCAACCTAGTATAACATTACACTAAGCCTCAAATTAGGGCCTGTTTAGTAAAATAAAAAGTACAGTGCCCATAATCAGTGTAAACACGTTCCACATTATTACAACATGCGTTTTGCACGAGAGCTGCTACAATACCGCGGTAATTATTAACTCGTTGGACTATTATACACTTGTATTCGGGGCAAAATAGCCATCATAGATGAAAAGCGTTTCCATGCTTCTAATTCTTGAAAGCATTTTGGCACATTCTACAACATATTGTCTGGAAAGATCGAAGATGTACACGTTGTCCTTAACATTGATATGGCAAAATCTCAGCCGTCCAATGACACCATTCTTCTCCACATTATAGCAGGCTTTTCTTAATTATTTGCGCTTATCCTTCCTATGTGCGAAATGTTACAACTAGTTTCCATTCCCGTGCCAATCTTTTATCAGATTCTTCTCCTATTTAATAATCATCATCATAAAATAGACTGAGTTCTGGTCAGATTCCACAGATAACTCTCATTTCTCGTGTTTTCGATGCCTTGTGTCATCTCGGGCCTGAATTTTGTTCGATTCTTCGGTTCAATGGAAGGTCAGTTTATCTTCTTTACCAGTCCGTGCTTAGCGACTAAGAAAAATCCAGCTTCCGTCGGTTTCTCCATTCCTGACTGAGATCCCCGAGTCTCAGTAGTATTTAGGCTGCATTCTGATAAAGAATTAGAAATAATGCACATTGGTTGGGCTTCAGAACTGTTTGTAGGCCCTATGAGTGAGGATGAGATGTCATCATACAGTTGAGTGTATTTTCGGTCCTGAAAAGAGTAGTGTCAACAAATAAGTATTATATCTTTAAAATCCCCCCACAAGAAACTGTATTTTTTCATGGTTTAATCGTGCTCAAAATTTAGCTGTGTTCCAGGGACATATGCTATCTTGTACAATATTGATTAATGACATCAAATGCTGTCTAAAGTTTCCACTCACGTAGATCGCAATGAGAGAGAAAGAATAAAGTTTCAAAATCTAATAATTTCGAATGAAATAATCGACTCTGAAAATTTTTCATATTCATCATGCCGTTTTATATATGCATCATAACGTGAACATAAAATATAAAATTTTCAAAAGACAAACCAAGAATGAATGCAAAATGCCCCTAATCTACAATGGCGGAGAGAGGGATAGTTTTAAGTTATTTAAGCTAATGGTATGCAGTGGTAGTCATTAAAACCTATTTGCATTTATTGTGACATCTTGTATATGAGTAACTAAAGAAAATGTCAAATTGTAAAACGACAAAATAAATAAACACACAAAAAGCTTTAAATTTCTCAAATATTGCTCTTTGGATGATATTCGGGGATTACTACTAGTAGCATAGTCATTCATATTCCGTTTGCCATATTGGGCAATATTTTCAGGTCTAAATTTGCAAAACTTTCTAATTCATACACAGTCTCAATATGTTTCAGAAAATGTGGTAATGTTAGGTTGGACTGTCGGAAAGGATTGTATCATCAAGTCAATTGTTTTCCGCAGATGAAGTATTGACATATTTCCTTCAGATTCAGAAAGTCAGACTGTCTCAAAATCGCTAATAAATAATGCATCCATTTCCCATTAACAAAACATACCACTAAAGATAATATCTCCACTTTCTGCCCTGCTTTAAAATAGTTAAAGATTGAGGTAGACTAGTCTTTTTGAAATAGTATTACTCACTGTCCAACATGCATATGCAAACGATAATACAATACTGATGAGTCTGAGAAAGACGCGAGAAGACTATGTAACCTTAACCCAGAATCATTCAAAAATCAACGGCTGCATGGCTCAAAATTAACACATTAAAACAGGATGGCGAAGATGAACAAATTGAAGCATGTGGATCTCGGAGGCGGGAGGAGTGAGGATATGAAGTATATCACAATTTGAAAGAAAGCCACAGCCATACAGTAAACGTTACGAAAATGTTATTTATAGAAATACCAGTTATACTGTAGGGTCAAGTGTTCACCGCGTATCAATAAACAAAACAGACACATTAAAGTGCCCTCTATTGCTCGACCAATAGTATTTTCCTCACACCGTCCTCTGATACAATATTGTATTCTGCTCACGCATATTCTGTAATCCATACTAGAGGATCTGTATGAGTTGCCACATGGAACCAGTCATCGCAGTTTATATCGTTTATGGTTTGTGTGGATGTCACTTTGTCCAGTACTTTTGCAGGTAGAGTCACATATGTTCGTATGCTGGTGTTTCAGGGACAGGGAGGGTATTACATCCATCAGTCCAAATCAGGTCACTGTGAACTACATCTTATGGTCGAGTAAAAAATGTTGCATTACCTGAACTTCCCAGACACTATTATCTGCGTATTCATGGTATTTATGCATCATTTCTCCAGCGACTTCTTTTGAAGTTTTGCATTTGCTTCAATTTCCTTGAAACAGTTTTCATGGAGTGCAATGTTTTATCAGTACATCAGATGATTTATGCTAAAAATTAAAGCTTTCCAATATGGCGTTGCCACCATTATTGGGTTCCAGGTTCTATCAGCTAATTACATCACAATTGCCTGTTAGAACTCTCGAGACCATGGATCGTATCCGATTTTAACTAAACGTGGAATACGGGCTTAAATCATTGTGGTCTTGGTAATAATGAGGTAGATTCCCATATATTAATAAGGCGACCTGACTTGATGTTTATAAAACTCAGAATTTGGACTTATGTCCTTAATAAATTCTTCTGGCTTGACAACGAGTGAGTTCAACGCTTATTAATTCGGTGATATTGCATCTGATTTTATGAGCTTGTTGCCACCCTCAAGCCCATGTCTTTATTTGATTTCGATTAGACTTGGAGTTCGAGCTTATATCATCACAATCTCAGACACGTTCGATAATGAGCGAGATCGACCCATATTAATAAGTAATTCTGCATCAGATTGGCAAAGCTTACCACTCTAGTGTCAATATTTTCTGATCCAATTTTGACCCAGCATAGAATATAGGCAGGTAGCATTGAGATGAAGAGTGTGTTATGTATGTTTAGTTTGCATTGTTTGTTAGCTCGTATTTTTTAAAAATTTCATTATATGCTGCATGTAATGAAACATTATATCTAGTTGCTAACCTTGTCCAAATCCAGTGACAGGTTTAGTAAACAACTTTTGTCCTTCTCTCAGAGTGATAATCGTTATGTTAAACTGAGTCAAGGACATCGTAATCTTTATAGCTAGACTGTGTGATTTCTTTCACATGATTTATGGTAAGAATCTTTATATTTCTCCTAGAATAATGTACTTTCTTGAACCTCATCCGGGGATTTGTTTTGCGTCTTAGTTTGTGGTATAACTGGTACTTTTCTGTTGTTCGTGCTTTAAGATATCTCAGAACCAATTTTTATTATTGTTATGACCAGAATTTCCTTTGGGCTGGAATTTATTTCTTCAAATTATTTAATTCAGTGATTATTTTCGATGGAAATACAAAAGTGATCTGATAATATTCTTGGAAATAGAAACTTAGATTTATAGTGCAATACCAAGAAAATAATATATTCTCAGACTGCATTATTGTAATCCAAGAAAAGAGTGCTGGCACATCAGGATTATACAGGTCATCAGAGACACGTCAGCGCTTCAGCGTTGGACGTAATTTGGATTTCTACTAAACTTTATTTAGAACTTTAAATTATCAGGACTTGTGTCTGTAATTTTACGATTATTTTCGGATTTAATTAGCAATACTGTGCATTCTTTTTTGTAATTTTTCCCTTTGTGTTATAGGGAAATAAATTCTTTTTTGAATTTTGCAAAGCTAGTTGCTTTGCACTCTTTTCTGTTACTTTATTTTAAGAGCATAGACAGGAGTGTTCAGTAATGAGCAATATATACACATATTTATTATGTGAATTTGAGCTGTATTTCTCATTAATTGTATGAACAGATTTGCCAAAATATATTTGAAACATCAAGATACTGATGAGTGTAGTTATGACTGATATCCAAGTATATTGATTAGGTGATCATGCATATGACTTCTTGGGCCTTTTTGTGTTGAGAGGCAGTATTTGTGACCTGTATTTAATCAGACTTTGTAAACTGAATAATATTGGATAAATTTGCTACCAGGAAAACATATGCATATTTACAAGGTCATCATACATCTGATTGGCTCAATTATTTCCCATTCAAGGAACTTTATTTCTTAGGATTTTGATCAAACTTTCTGAATAGGCTTGTATCTTGCATATGATTGATGATATTGATCATGAGACAAGCCATAATCCTACATAAGAAGTTAACCTTGTATATGAGTCATCACTGAATTTGATTACATTTTCTTCATTGTGTTTTTCTTTTGGTACGAAATGTATATAATAATGAGATAATCATCCATTTGTTTGGCTCCGCTTGCTAGCTCTATAGATCTACAGACGATAAGTCTATTCAAATTCCTTATATCGTGATATCTTAATGAATTTGCACATTTGTCATGCCTTTATCTTCAGAAATCTTTCTGCCAAACTTTGATTTGCCGTAACGTTTTGGAGACATTTTGCATAATGTTGTGCTATTAGAACACTTATAAAACCTGCTGATTGTAATGGACAGGTGTTATTTAAGCAGGTGAGCGGAATTAGGCCACTTGGGCCTCTTGTTGCAAAACTAATACACAGTGAAGACATGAATAGTGAATGTGCAGTAACTTTTTTCGTTGCTAATTGGTGCAGTACCTCTATGCAATTCTGTTTCGTTATTTACAATAATGACTTTAGCATTTACAGTCACCATGTTAATTTAGTGAAGAAAAGCAATTGAAGTTCACTCTTTTGGAGACGTTCTAATATGTTGCTTTTCTCTTTGCTTAACATCGTAGCTTCTTTCCGTCAAACTGCAAAAGATTCCAAGATTAAACCTGTTTGTAAAATTAAGTTAGCATCTCTATACGTCTTCAAAGTAATAAACTGAACTTCAATTTCTTTCAGCACCTTCACCAATTTCCGCGACAAGAACAACCACACCAATATTAACAAATTACACTGAAATTGGAACAACACAAAACATACCAGCGACAACATCAAGTCCACTGCCAGTTCGTGTAATTATTGGCGTCAGTGTTGGTGGCTTCCTGTCCATTCTTCTAATCCTCATCATCTGCTGCTGCTGTAAATGTTGCTGTTTCTACCGCTGCAGAAGGGAACAAAATACAGCTAAATATGAGGCTAATGATAACGGAAATACTAATAATCATAGCAAAGCTAAAGATGGAAACACAAATCCAGCATGTGCCCTGTCAAATGCACAAAGTGTAGCAAGTAACTCAAACGAATTCAAACAAGTACGTCCTAATCCAAATATGACTGAATTCTAGCGAAAATGAAAGTTCAGAATCAGGGCCTAACAGTGCGATTTTATATGCATTAGTACAGTCAAGTGCTCACGCAGTAAGTCAAACAATTATTTTCAACCAGCATAGGAAGGATGAATCTGTTCCAAATAAAAGTAATGTTAACGAATAAAAATGGTAAATCATAGACAAACTACAATAATAGTTATGTCTGTATCCTTAATCAAATTCCAGTTACCCAGTGGCATATCAAGTCCCGGATTTATAGACAGGGAGATAGAGGAGGGTATACCCTACACTTTACGCCAGCAACTATACAATGAACATGTACATGTTGGCTCATTCACGCTGGGTGGCCATCATGAATCCTGTTTATATCTGTAACAGTTTAGTGACAGAACCCCAGAGACATCTAATATAATTGCTGGAATGAATGTATTGAAAATCTTGTCACAAATTCTCCTGAATGAATCATATTATTGGGATGACATTTTCACCTTATGACAGCGAATAATGTCTAGTTTGTCCTATAAGAAAAGGATGTTACATTCGCTATGACTACCAGAGCAGATAATTTGTTCATTTGAGGAAACAAGATTTCTGTTAGGCATATCCAAATCCAACATGTTACAAAATAGGTAAAGACCTGAAAACTTTGTAATGGTCATAACACGTACTGAGATCATCTACTAATAAATACAAATATGCCTATTAAAATTTAGCACACTATCTCTTGTCAGGATGTCAGTGCTGTCCAAATCCAAAACTGTCTAAAACGAGTAAACGAGCTTAAATATCATATCAGATTATATATATATGAATACCAGTTTCCTTCCAAATTGTAACTTTTTAGATAAGTCATTTTTTGCTCAATTGTTCTTTCTTTTAAAAAGAAAATTAACATATATAGCTAAAATATGTACTCAAATTTATTTAAGTCTAGAGTTGAGAATATGATTGGTCAATTTTAGTTCAGATTAAAATTTCAACCAATCACATCATTGAATTCAAAATTGGAAAGTTACTGTACTTTTAGGTTGATGAATATTGGGCTAGGCCCTGTATTATTACAATAAAATAGTGTGTTAAATTGCATGGCACTAAGTTAAGTATTTTTTCTATTGTTATGCTAAAACAGATTCCAGATGGATGGACGGACTTGTTAATGTACAAATTTACGACGTACGGAATAGTGGCAACAAGATCAATAATGCATCTATCTGCAATATCATCATGTGCATAACAAATCCGTTGACATTATATCGTGTAGAAGACATTCCTTCGATCACATTTCACTCAATTGTCCGATGTAAAAGCAATTGCAATGACAGACCGTTTGCTTTAAGGGATCATGGCATAAAGATTTTCATATTTAGAAATCACTTTCTTCCTCCTGTTCTCTCTCTCTCTCTCTCTCTCTCTCTCTCTCTCTCTCTCTGAACATTACCTGGAACATATAAATATAGTGGTGCTATGCTATTTTCAAAACGTTTGACAAACTGATTTCAATTATTTCCATTAATAAGAAAATTCAAGCACGAAAATCGTTAGGAAACCGCAATTTAACACAATTACAATAATTACAACAATAATTAGTTGCATGTTACCAAATATTACCAGATTTACCAATGGTAACGTAACTGCTTAGGTACATCATTTAGTTACTAACCGGATCAATGACTTCGCTGGGCGTATTATCGGTAATTAGTTACGTTTTATCCTTTTTGACCCGTGATTGACATTGCCTTACTTTGCTAGGCAGATTATCGTCAATGAGGTACATGGTATATGTTGGGCCTCTGGTTGGTGATATCTTAATGCCCCATTGATTTTTTAAGTGCTAAGTCTGTATAGATGCTTGTCTATTGAAGGTTGTTGATCAGCTCTGCAAAAAATCCGATCGTTAGTTTTGGTGTTCACCTTTCCATAACCCAGTCATTAAATTAGTGCAAATCACGCATAACCCTGTAGACAGCACATCCTAAATAAAGATATTTTTAATCGATTAATCAAGGTATAAGTTAATTGGTGTATACGATATACATATGAGAATTTCTTCTCTCTTTCTATAATTGGAAATGTAACCGTCACTTTCTGTGATAATTTTGTGTATTTAAACAAAAATATTTCTTACAGTTACTGCTATGATTATTGCTTATTTTAAATGTATGAAAATAGTTAACATACATGTCATGTTAAATAATGCATATCATATTTGGCAATATGACAGCAATTACCGTCGATATAAATAAACAATATAAACAGCATAATATTTAAATTTTATATTTATTAGTCATATCTTTGAATAACTAAAATATATCATTGCGATCAAATTATTCCACGACGAACAGTCCTAACACTAACCTCATCAAGTGAGGCAGCTGATGGTACCATTTTTTTATTATTCTTTGTTAAAAATCGTCCGGGATTAAAACCCACGACTTCTCGCATCCAAATTATTCGGAATTTTCAGGTTAATTTTCACTGGAAATACAAAGTGTTCAAAAATAAAATTCTTGAAAATAGAGACTTGAAATTATAGTGAAATTTCAAATAAGGACATATTTCTGGATTTTAGTATTGTGATACAACAAAAGAAAAAGCTATTGGCACAACATCAATGCAACGATCACCACAGGCACATCAACACTTCCAGCATCGGATTTAATTTGAAATTCCACTAAAGGTTATTCAGAACTTTAATCATTAGAACTTGTAACTGTAATTCTATGATTATTTAATTCGCAATACTGTAAGTTCCTTTTCTTTTACATTTTCACTTTGTATTCAAGGGAAATAAATGTTGAGTGTGACAAAGTTTTGTTGCTTCTTACTATTTCCTATTAATTATTTTGAGACCATATATATATATATATATATATATATATATATATATATATATATATATATATATATATATATATATATATGGGACAAAGATCTATCAAAAGCTGACATATTTTCATTATGACAACATCTACAACTTATGTTTAAAGTTATTGCACAATCAAACTAAGTCTAAATACACTCTTCGCAATAATGTCACGGTAATGTTTGGCTCTGATTCCCAAAGGCCAGGACTGATGATATGGCTCTTATTTATTAGTTGCACATCAATGCTTGATTGGGAACACTCTACAGGCTTCATGTCTGGTAATATTTTGATAGAGTATCATGTCTTATGTAATCAAGACCTCAGATGGAGCATGCTAATGAGTTGATCTTACTGAAAAACTTGTGAATTCTGTAGATGACATATTTTTTGTTTACCTAATTCGTTTTGTATGTTTATATCAAAATCTCAGGTGCGATTCACAACCGTATATATCATTAACCATGGTAGTACGGAAGTCAAATATTTATCGATGATGTCACCTACTACTGTCTCCAGGCGTCGAAACGGTTTGATGACACGAAAACATTGAATGAGGATACCATAAAATATGAATCAGGACATTGAATTTCAAATCATGACCAATCCTTAATCGTGAGCTAATAATATCAGGAGATAATGCGAGCTATTTGCCAATAGGTAACGGACTTACATAACTTTAACAGTACATCAGTGAAACAAACATTACAGAAGGCTCTTTTGACTGGGAATATCTGTTGTCAAAACCGGATATCGAAGTAAACAATATAGAGGTTGTTCAATAGTTGCAGTCTCACATTGATCTAAGAAACGATTGATTCTGGTTATAATATGCATGAACGTGCTGTCTGCATTAAAACAAGGATCATTAAGGCTTTGTGTAGAAGCAGGATGTGTTAAGAACAATCGTTAGATCATAAATACGTGCAATGTCACCTTTACAGAATAATTTTATGCAAGGAAATTTGCTCAGCCTTGACAATATGTTTATAATAATAAATCACAAATTGTTTAAGTTGCAGATTATAAATTTAAACGCTTGCACGTAAATAAATTTCTCAGGTATGTCATAGCTTCTTGGTTTTAAAAACGTGATATGAACACAAGTCGATATATGTTTTTTGTGCAATATATTAAGGTTCACTTGCCGCCTTTGGATGAGGTAGAATGTCTTTGAAGATCACCTTGCAAAATACAGATTTTAACATTTATTAAATACGTCGAAGTCAAATGCAAATCACTCTAACTCTGCTTTTTGTGTATTTTATCAGGTTATAGTCACAATCTATTAGTATTGTTGCTGAGAAGTGTACTTTCGTCCAAATATTTTAGTAGGTTGTAATTTATCATCATTAAATATCTTTAATTTTGATTCGTAATCAGTGAAAGAAAATTGTGGAAATGACAATACATTAATAGTGTATTTTAGTCCTGCTATTATATTTGCTGCTGCACTTCTCAAAAGAATGACTTACAACCAATGCGACTTGCATAAGTATGTACTTGACACAACTATGTTGTGACAAGAGAAGACCCAAGCTAATGGCCGTAATAATAGTGCGGTACTGATACTATTGCATTGAAAATGTCATATATAGGGAATGTAGATAACAAAATATGTCGATTAAGTAGACTGTGCTCCAATTAGATTAACTTTTGAAGATAGGGCATAAAGAAAGGATTTAGTAGATGAGATATAAAAATTAAACTTTTGTTTAGTATGAGATCACCAAAAAGTCTTTAAATCCATGAATAAAGTTCTACCATGTTGAACATATTTTTCTTTATTAAAAAATGATTATTATTCCATTTCTGTATATGTGATATAGATAACTGCAATTTTACCATCAAGTAAAAATCGACACAATTTTATTTAAACAAATGGACTATTGCAGTTGATGTTGAAATTGCAGTTAGTTATTATATCTGTCACATGAATACTTACTTAAATATGTCAAAATTATTATCGGAGGCACTGAAGTTGCATATTAAAGTTTGAACATAACGATCTTTGAAAAATCTACCTCTCGACAATTCTGCAAATATGAACCTAGTTGTCTGTTATTCCCTGTTACTTTGAATTCACTGCACAAGTAATATTATCCTCCCACAGAAAACATAACATAATTATTATGCATGTATACTGATTAGTATTCAACTTGCATAATTAAAACCGGTTGATCCTATTGTCTTCTTTGAAAACAAAACTAATGCTGCTTTTATTCAGATATACTTTTCTTCCAGCAAGTGTCTGAAAACTATTTCTTTTCTTAATTTTTCAACCAAGGTGATATTTTTTTGATCGCCATGCCAACCAAAGTAAATTCCACAATTATTGATCATTTTCGTTATGATCAGTGGTGATTTATTATTATTGGTCTATGCATAATTAAAATGAGGCCATTATTTTATGAGAATAAAGTTTGTTAGTAATTGAACGCAAGAGAACTGTTGCATCATCTAAACATTAGATCATGTTGAATTGTACGGACAGTTAGAAATTAAAACTTGTCTTTTAATATGTCCAGCTTAGACATAGAAATAATGCACCATTGACATAAGTGATATCTAGACCAAAATATAACTATCTATAGACACAAACATGATGGAATAAATGTTTTCCGTAGTTCATTGTTTCTGCAGATACTTTTCCACTCTTTTTTCTCTATTTAATTGTTATCGTAACCATTAACACACATCAGCTTCACTGCCAAGTTGTGTGTTAGCAATGCATATATGCACCAGTGTTCTACAATTTCTCATCAATCTGAATATAAGCACTAGTTTCGAAACAGGTGTATGGATTTGGGTCACATTCTGAAAAAAGTCGACTCATTTGGATGAGGCAATTAGAAACAAATCAACATAGGAATCAATGTCATGCAAAACCAATGCAGCACCGCTAGGGTTAAGTGATTTCACGCCTTTTTGACTGGGTTTGTGAATAATCTCAAGGCCTTATTTCTTCTCATATATTATGCACTATTATGTCATCGGGAGTCAAGATCATAAGTGAGTTCCATTATGAGCGACATACACATATATTAATTCGAAGAGCTTGAATCGGTGCTTGTGAACATAGTAGAAGCAGTGTTTCTGATCAATCTCGAATGTTTCATTTATGACCGATATCCATGCATATTAATGCGCTCATTGGTCTCCAAGCAATAACTAAAGGAGTGGGCTTTTAAAGTGCTACGTACATGTATAGAAATATGCTTTTCGCACATATTAACACGGCTGACAGTGTCATTTAACTGCATACATTTCAACGCTGCGAATACGCATCTCATATTGTTACCCTCAGCTGGTTAAACATGTATTGTACGTATGAATGGAAATATGAAACAGGTTAACGGACTGTATGCTGTATGCTTTTAATGTGAGGCCTTACTTGTAATAGTTAATCAAAGTAATTATTGACGGATGAGTCATGTACTGCTTGGTGTCACTCGAAGGTTTCTCAAAGTCAGTGACTTTCATCCACTAAAATCTTGATTCAGTGTGTAGACAATGAAAATTGCTTTTCAAACAAACTTTAAGCAATATGATTAAAACTAAAATCAAAACACAAACCACAAGAATATGCTAGCGTCTCTTTATCACCTTATTACCTCTGCTTGAATATGATAGAAACGTAATGTTCTGTTTTATTGTTTAATTTTGTATGCCTAGTCACAGTAGGTAAATAGGTAGGTTCTTGTGTATTTGAATAATTAGGTATCTGTTTTTACAATAATTAGGTGTCTAGTTTTACAATAAGTCAGTAACATACTGGCTATATAGTGTCATCTAAAATGTCAAATTACAAATTTTACAGTTAATGATTCAGATGCAAACATAACAGAGTAAGCAAAAAGTTTGATTATGAAAAGTGTCACGATCACTTTAGTTTTAAATTATTTTAAGAATAATATTTCGTATAACCGATAATGTAGACTAGTAAAAGTTTAGGTGGCTGGCGATCATTGGTTACTCTCTGGTTGCGTTCAGATCGGCAAACTATCAACGATCCCTATCTTTTCATCGTAAATTTTCACTCACTTTTGACAAGTTTGATTTGTAGTTAAGTCACGTTTTGTGCAAATCAATTTGACCATTCTCTTTGCACACTGTAATCACCACTCCACTTATATTCCTTCTTATACTGAAAAGACAACAAACGCGTTGGACTTTAGTATTCTATTTCAGAACAGGTATGACCCTTAAATGAGAGTGCCCTGGATTTTGTCATCTTTAGAATAAATGTAGTTGATCAATTTGTCAATATAATAACAATGTCCTTTATATCAGACTCCAACACTATTACTATTACAACAACAACAGCAACAATAATAATAATAATAATAATAATAATAATAATAATAATAACAAATTATTTTATAAGGGTACCTACGTCAGAATATACTTTGCTTTCCTGTGGCCCGTAGATGGAAAAACTTGTAAATAAAGATCACAGGGAGAACAACTAATTTAGAATTATATAAACACTAATGAGATAGGACTGAACTAAACAAAGCTAAAAATAGCAACGCATGCTTAAATACATTAAATATAAATCACAACGTATATATGTATGAATCAACAGTGTAAATTGGAGTGCAAATATGTCAATATTTACAATGATAACTGCCTTTCAAGATAATTGTCATACAATGGTTTAGCACGTTTAGAGTTGCTATTGTTCCGATGGTTTTTTGGTAGTTCATTGAATAATATAGCACTGGAGTAAGGAAATGTCTTTAGCTATACTAGTTATAGACAAGAAGACCTTATGACATGCTCTTTCATCCGTTGTCCATTCGTTGTCTGCCTTCTACGACTCGTCCGTTTGTTTGCCATAAGTTTGTGATTCCTACTCCGCCTAAACTACTTGCCATGAAACTTGCTGATCCTGAATGACAATAATGTTCTCCGGACTTCCAACACACAGAGGACACCTTTAAATCTTGACAGCACTGCTCCTCATAAATTGATGGTCATGTCCAAATGGGTTTTCAGTAAAAGCCTTCTAATGATGTCTAGTTTATACTAAGTAAAACTAGCGCAGATCTGACGTTCAGCATGGCTGTAACAGTGGCTACTTGAAACTTAAGGTATCTCTAGTATTCCTGAATAGATGGTCTTGAAAAAATGAGGGTTTCAAGAAACCACGTTTTATAATGTCTTGGTGGTCATAAATTAAACTGGAGCTTATTTCATACCAAATATGACCAAAACGGCAGTTATCTTGAAAATCGCTACTCCTTCTGAACGGATAGTAATATAAAACAGACTTCCTATGATGTATAATTGATTATAAATGCAAATGGTGCTGATGTGAAGTCCAATATAGCTACTACTGCAGCCATCTTTACTGCAACCATCTTTAATAAATTTTATAACTACTCCTCTTATCACCAAAGGACGTATATTATTGTCTAATTGGTTTTAAATGAAATTTGTGTCAATCTGTTGTGAAAAATATATTTGTGACATTGGCAGTTAGAAAATCTGGTCATCATTATTTCTGAACTGATGATCCAGTCAACAAGGGATTTTTAATCGTAAATAAAAATGGCGCTGGTATGAGATCCAATATTTGGCCATCTTGAAACTTTTTTCACTTCTCTTAAAACAAAAGTCATCTTAAGATGGGGCCTTGACTTTGTTTTTTCTGACTTAGAATGAATTATGCCACGCAAATTGTGCTATTACTGTTCATTTCTTACTTAAATAATGAAATGTACCTGTGGTATGCTAATCTATTTTCCAATTCCAGCCATTTCTGTTCGAAACAGAGAAATCTGGACGGCATTTCAAACGGCAAATTTAGAATAACTCGTGCTGCCCTTATTTAAACATTTATGGATCGTTTCAATATCGCTATTAACTTTATTTCTCAGACTTGTACAGCAATGCACTGTAACATAATTTCCTTTAGATAGCTTGCTATTCTCTGAAAGGATGAATTCTAAGGTTTGCTTCTGAAAAAGAGTGTTTCATTTGCTTGCATCAGTCTAGATACTTGTCAGTATAAACTCTCAAAAATTGTTCTTTGTCAACATTTTCAATTAGATTACTGAAGATACATGGCTTGAGACTTAGATTCATTGTGACTGATAATCGTGGTCTTAGTTCATACGGATTGACAAACATGCTACTCTGTGAGCTCAAATATTTAACTTGAAATAAATCTTCACCAAATTCTAAGTTCAAAGCTTTACCATTATAAAAATAAAATGTATCCAGTGAGGTATAATCAGCATATGCATTACTTTATTTTATTGTTGGGCACGAAAATCATATGCAATAATGAATAATACATACAATGATCCAAATAATTATGCAGATAACTGTTGAAAGCAATATTATCAGCACATATGTTTAAAACGATTGACCTAACAGATTCACCCCAAATTATTTCCTAGAAAATATTTGTAATTCACGTACTACGTTAACACATGACATAAATGGAATATGCATTTCCATGCATTCATACTTAATAAAATCTTGTAAAGTTTTATATTTTGTATTAGTATGTAATATGGTGTACGCAGCATTTGCTACATTACTGAAGTGCTCGTTACAGATGTTAACAATATTATGCACATCATCAATTATTGTTTCATCAAAAATCAGTTGATTTGGGATTTTACTGTTTCTGCTTTGGCGTAAGATCTTTCAGAATTTGCCTCATTTCATATTTTGATTCATGTATTTATAGCTGATGTTATTGCTGGCAGAACCATATCAGTACACTTTTTACGTCTCTACTCTGTCTACTTTTTCAGCCTTGTAATTACGTTCATGTTTTATGTTTAATGTTTGCGAATGATGGGGAAATAATTGGAGTTCCTTTTTCGTTTAGCACATATTTATAGCAAGTTGATATAAAACAAAATTGATAATAGTGTGCAAGTTTTCCAGTGCTTCAGTCTTGTCGTCAACATTTTGTTACACAAAAGAGGTGGTAGTTTGCTAAATCACATGAAATATTTCTCAGCGGTAAATTGTTTGAAGAGATACAGGATATAGTATTGTGCTTTGCATGTCCCTACTAACCACTTTGCTTGTAATACAACTGGCTAATGGTCATTTACAAAGAGATTAGGGACTTGGACTTCAACGATTTTCTCCGATGCATTACTGTAAACATGGTCAACCAACATAAGCTGACGTTACACATGTATGATTGCCTTAAGCTAGTAATAAATCAGCTATGTAAACGAATAAGAAGGAGACTTACAGCTGGCAATAGTGAAATCTGATGTAGTTTCGTCCTTGCCAGGCCATTAGTTAAGATAATTAAACACAGCTTTGATTTAAGTCTATACGAAGGAACTAAAACGTTACACGTATTCTTTTCCCATGTCTCCAGTCGTGAGTCTTCCTTCCTCATAGTATAAGCATTATCTTTGAGGTGGTTTTCAGGCTGACGAAGTAACTGCCAATTTCGTTGAAAAGAGCGGCAGGTACCATATCCTTCTGATTTCGATGCACATGATCTTTGTGATAGTAATCATATGATTCACGGCATCAACGTTTTCCTCCATTACTTTTATTTGTCACAGTGGCGGTCTTGAAACAATAGTTTTTTCACCAAAAAGAAAGCTCTTATAATGTTTAGTTGGTTCAAGATGAAAATGGTGCCAATTTTTTTTTTATGTTCAATATGACTGTCATAACAGCCATACTGATTTTTTGTTGATCTTTTTCGTTACCGGATAGTCATATTAACATGGGATTTGCACAAATAACTTCCTATGTTGTTTTATTGGTGCTATAGGATGTCAAATATGGCCACCTAACTAGCCATCTTCAAAGCTGTGTTAATGTTGCTCCTCGTGAATGGAAAACATTATAGCTATTAGGATTTCGTCAGAAGACTATTTATGAACTTTAGTTTGCCCTAAATGAAAAGGTTGATGCTTAAACATCCTGTATTGCCGTCACAGTGGTAATAATCCTGCAAACTTCTTACTGCCTCTCTTGAATAAATGGTCATATCAACATGGGATTTTTTTTTTTTTCTGAAAGGCTTAATGTCAAATTCTTCGCAAATAACATTGTACCAAACTGACTTGCAATATGGCTACAATGGCCATCTTAAACATCTTTTTTTTTGGCTACCTCTTCTAGACAATTGATGTTTCTGTGATCCTTTCTTCACCAAATGAAGTTTTATGTCGTCTAGTTTACCATGAATGGAAATGGTACCAAGCTGATATCCAATACGGCCACTACGGCAACCATGTTAACAAGTTTGCTATTGTTACTTCCTCAAAGCAGAAAGAGATATTTATATCGGCTATCCACCTGAAGGCTTGTAATGGAATTAAATGGATGGACCTCAATGACGTTATGTTGATCCTATATGAAAGTGATTCCTTACGTACACATCAGGTAATTTTGAAAATCTTGTTAGTTGTTGAAGAATAACATTTATGTCTTCAGCACTCAGCAATTAAAAGGACACTATTGTATTACTTAAATTTCTTGAAATTCTGTTCAATAAGTAGAGCAACAGTCTCTTCCAGGGACTCTTGTTCAAGGCTGTTTCTACCAGATTTGTCTTTCTAACATGACCTTAGCAACCAGTTGTTTCACTGCTGTCAATGTATCATTTCTCTGCTAACAACCTACTTTAGATTTCGAGAAACAGAATGGGCACCTCAAGTATATGGCAGTTTGATAAAGCTCTAATACATACAAAATACTGGCACATTCCAGCCAATAATACACAGTATTCAACCGCATAACATAAGAATCAGTCTATTTTGATGACTGTTATTGCTTGTTCTAAAGAAAAAATACAGAATCTGATTTTATTTTTTTTTAAAAAGTTTTTCAAAGATTTTGGAGAAATTATTCTTCATATCATTAGCTTCTAAGTAAATAATACTCCTCTTATCTTGAACAATTCAACCTTTTCATGTTCCTACTATCATATAACATAATTGATGCAGATCAAAATTCTAAACGATTTTATTAAATATTCATTTGATCTTTTAGATTTGTTTTGTCTCTCAATATATATATTCAATCCTAATTTCTGTATCACACACTCATTGAAGTGATTCGCGTGTTTTCTCTGATGTTCAAACCTGCGTATCCTTATATGCATGAAACAGACCTTGTATAAATCAAAATGTTCTCAATTTCGTTCACTATTTAAAGCTACGTTATTTACATACAACAAAGAAACGCGTATGTAACAAATGAAACACCGGAGTTTTGTTTTGTTCTGAGCGGGTAAAAGACGATGAAAGAATTCGTTTGATATTGCGTATAAAAAAAAAAATCTCAGCCACTCGGCGTAAATGTATTCTTACGCCATATCAAAATCACTATTTTGCTAACTCAAAAGAAAACATGAACCTGGTATTCAGTTTTGTTTATATGCCAGTTTCTAATAAACATTATTGGGGTTTTCCTTCAAGAGCATGTTTAAATAAGAGGTACACAGATAATTCATCTACTGTAATTTCTCAATGGATTATTAGTCATTGATGTAGTTATCATTTTTTAGTATAGTACAAAATACATTGAGAGACTGGCAGATGTTGACAGTAGTGGAATTAATAGTACATTATTCATCTGATTTTGTTGTTGCACACGCATACTTCGATTACGATTAAAGTATATGTATGTCCCATTATCAAAAGACGGAACAAATTCCTAAATTTGAATTGAATGACACATTTATATTTAAGGCTGCCTGTTACCACCTTTTTTTATCCCAGTGGATGCATTACCTAAATACAACTATGTACATTTCATTTGATAAGACTATGCAAACTGCTTAATACGTAACCCGTAAAAGAATATAAGTTTCCTCGACGTACTTATTCTCTAATATAGATTGTATATGATTTGATATGAACTTTGCTACATATAGAGTAACTTAAAATTAGTACATACATTTAAATTGGTTTATGTGGTATTTTCGTAGCTAAATTCTATAGATCTAAGATGCTTTCGTAGCAGAAATTGATATCTGTACTAAGTCATAAATATGACACTTTTATTAGCCTTCAGAGCGATGACAAATTTCAACACAATATCGTCCCTGGGTTACCCGAGGGTTTTGGCTCGTTAGGTAAACTATATCCTTGCCGCCCCCCCCCCCCCATAGTAAAACAAATTCACTTCCGTCTATTTAGCTCCCGTTAAAGCTTGGCGTACTAGGCGACCACCCAGTTCGCCTATATGGTGGGGTCGGCCCGGTTTAAACACCTACACATCCACATGATTTAAATGTATGACAAGTACACAAATATCTTGCAATTAAAATCACTATCAAAGAAATAAATATCATAAAATATTATTAAATATTGATCATATTAGAAATTAAAATCATCATATACTGGGATATATTTGAAATAAAAGATAATCTGCACTTTTACACCATTAACGGGTGATGTGTTTGGTAATGCATTCTTATTTTTGAAAAACATTCCAACGTGTTCATAAACAAAAGCATTGTCTTTTGAAAGGTTATAATGCTTTCTCTATACTTCAGATAACAGCATGTAGTGAATTAATTTTGGTAGTGCTTGCTATACAACTATGTGGGACTGGTCATTAAATTAATATTTCAATAAATCCTGTCAAACAACAAACAAATTATGAATTATAATGCAATTCAGAATCACCTATCAATTAATTATCAGAATTGTAATGTGTAAATTTAGAATTAAAATTTTACTACAGTGAGGATTTGTCTATTATGGTATCACTTTATTGCAATGTTATTACAAATATTGCAAAATAATAAAGGAACTATTACAAAATATCTCCTGGAGCATCGCACACATTTAATAAGAATTAATTTGAAGCTATGATTTGCTATTAATTGCTATACATGTGCATTTTGGACCTCTTGATCTTTTTGATCAAACATGTCTGCAAATGTTCTTTATTAGTATTTCAATTTACCACAGAATATCTCTCTCTCTCTCTCTCTCTCTCTCTCTCTCTCTCTCTCTCTCTCTCTCTCTCTCT
>JAECUM010062728.1:0-14814 GCA_016617855.1 Megalonaias nervosa
GATTTGTTTTTAAAATTGTCCTACCTATTCCTGCGGAAAATAAATATTTTTTCTTTATGGGATTACTTGATATGTCTAATAAAACAAATTTATTGAAGCAAGATCTGCGATTGTTTGTTTTTACCTGGTGCATTAGTGTGTACAAACCAGGATCATTCACAACGCTTCTGGCACTTACAATTTTGGTATATGTCTGACTTTAATCCGATTCAGTTTCAATGCAGTAACGTGATATATTTTCCTCCTACAGTAACCAAACTTTGCTGATGGCGTTCTCTAGTGTATGTGAAAGCGATTTCCAATGAACATGGGTGATGTCAAGGTCAATTTGAATCGTAACAGAAAAACTGTTTCTATTTTGGAACTTCAGTGTGAATTCACTTGCTTTCACCAAACCTATGGATGGCTTGCCCAACCTACCGTCGTAAAATTTATAACAGGAAATCCGTCATTCCTATCGTAACTTGGTTTATCTACAAAACTGCTTCACGTAACTTCATTTTTTCTTTTGCGATAAGAGAGAAATCTATGACTTCGTAAAGTCGAAGGACAAAGCCACAAAAACTGTGATAAAAATTTTCTGCACATCATGCACTTTGAATAACATGACTGCATTGCTTCAATTGAAAATAAACCACGTTTGTTATTGAATCAAACCCTTAGACAAAGAAACCAAAACGAAGCAGAAACAAATTGGAATGTTCCCATATTTCTTCAGAAAATATTTACTAATGAGCTACCCTTGGTGCAGGAAATTGATGAATTACGTTGAGGGTAAAGGTATTTAGAAATAAGGTCTCTAGGTTGTAAGTAATGGAACTAAAGAATTACAATATACCAGTAACGGTATTCATGTTCAGTTTTTTTATTATTCTATGGGGATAGAGCTGTGTAATTGGTGACACGTATTAAATATGTATGTAGGCAAAATAAAACACAATTTGGGAATTTTATTCAAATTTATTTGTGTTATCATGAGACTAGATGTCTAATAAGTTTTGCAATGCGCCTCCGGGACCTTAAAAATTACCGTATGCAAGCGTCCACGACTAGTACATGGAACATGATACTGGAATGTAGTGATAGGCTTCGGTCATCGACTGGTACTTGATTCAAGATCCCGGGATTGGAGTGTTAGGCTTCGGTTATCGACTGGTACATGGAACATGATAATGGGATGGGAGTGTTAGGCATTGGTCATTGACTGGTACATAAAACACGATACTGGGATGGGATGTGTTTGGCTTAGGTGATCGACTGGTACTTGATTCATGATCTGGGATGGGAGTGTTAGCTTCGGTTATCGACTGGTACATGTAACATGATACTGGAGTGAGAATGTTAGGATTTGGTCACGGACTGATACTTTAAACATGATATTGGGATGGAAGTGTTAGGCTTCGGTCATAACATGGAATCCTACATATTCATGAAGTTAGCATGAGAACAAAAAATACATATTTGCAACCAGAAAAAGAAACATTCACATCCAATTTGGAAATATATTTTTATTTTTATTTTCTGTCAATATATATATATATATAGTTAGTGTTTTTGTAATCCTGGTACATGATTTTATCTATAATTTTTGTAATGTTTATTCATGATTGTAAATTGTAGTGACTATCTATAGTTGGAGTTGATGTACTTGGATAGGGTCTTTTGTAAGATGTTTAGAACGTAAAATTGCGTTGGACCTATAAATAGATGCTTACGTACTTGTTGACAGTTACTAATAATAGAACTATTAGTAAATATGTTTACGAGTTTGGGTTTTCTCCCATTGGAAAGATCGGTCAGATGGTATCTTAGAAGAATTAAAGTTTTTTCCCACTGAATGGGTTAAATCAAGTGAGTTCTTTTACGCTGTTTGAGATTTGCGATTTGTCACGTAGTTGTAGTGATTATATGCATGATTTAGCTTTTTCGCCTGTATGCAAGAAGCTCGGAGGGAGCAGTTTTTCTTTCCTTATTTCTTGTGTTCTTGTTGTAACATCAAGTCTGCAGAGGTATTTTATGTTGTATTTAGATATTATTTGGTAGGAAATACATTGATTTGGCATATTCAGTGGAAATGGAAAGTGCTCATTGGACTATAATACTATTTTGGAACTGTTGTGAATTATTTTCAAAGGGGTTCTGGAAAATGCCATTTTGACACATCAGGACCGTTGACCGACCAGTATATTCTTGGATCTGAAATTTGTAGGGAACGTTACATTCTTTTGGACATTAACAGAACTTTTTTCAGGATCAGTTTTGATTCAACTCATAATACTGTAAGTTCCTCTTAAATTTCATTTTATGACATTGATAATTAAATTTTTCTCAAGTTTTACAAAACTTGTTGGTTTTGCTTGTTTCTGTTACTTAGTTTAAGACGAACAGGGATAAAAAATAAAAAATACCAACACAAACACCGATAATTCTGTGCAACTAGTTTCGCATTCAATACATGCTTCTTCAGGCACAAAATATTTTGAAAGAAACGGTTGACGTCTTTTTATTTTAAAATAACAATTACGTCATTACGTAACGTCATAAATGATATGCATCATCATAACAGTTATTATAGGATTAAATGATCATGGTTGGGTATTTATTGATGTGTAAATTTTACCTGATCACTCACAAAGTTTACATAAAGTCCAAAGACTTTATGCAAACTTTGTAAGTGATTAGGTAAAATTTACACATCGATAAATACCAAACCATGATCATTTAATCCTTATAATTCCAATTTACTTCCTTTCTAACATCAGATCAGCAGATTTAATCAACAAAACATTCACTTTTATGTACCTCGATGTTTTCTTTTATCCGCCTCTTAACTGCAATAGAATACATAGGGCTATCGTCGCCAGCCAAGATTCATTGATTCTTAATACAGTGATACGGGGTAGAATGTCATAGCCGGTCATGTCAGTGATATATTGTTATGATCATTATTTTAATATATAAAAAATGGCTGTTGCGGTTAAACCAGGAATATTCCTTTTTTTTTCGAAAATTACGCTTGTGTATGGCACGTTTTGTTATAGCAACGTCGTTGTTACTTTCTACGCATTTCGATCTTTCAAAAGCAAACTCGTGTCCATTTCCAGTGAGATCCCTTGGTTGACATGACCCTGACCTTTAATAACTGCTGCTGTAACATGTTGTCGAGGTGAAATGCAATAATTTCCGAAGATTGGCTTCTAAAGTCTGCCATATGCCTTCTTCGGCAAAAGGGATGAGTGTTGGAGGCAGGAAGGTCTGTGCAATTACGTTGTTTTAACTTCTAATGGTCGATTTTAATCTGTGGCTTGTCATTTTTTTTCGGAAATCACGGGAGTGGGTTGGTGAGTGCTTGTTGTTAATATTAGGGTGTAAAGCGTTGATATTGATAAAATTTCACATCAAATGATCTGGACACAGGGAACCAAAAATATTCAGCAGAATTTATCGATGTGTAAAAAATTCCAGATCAGAATCATGTGACCGTTTACATCCAATCAAAACGTAGAAAACGCAGTCAATTCATAAAAATTGGAATTATTTTCTCTTATGTTTGCACATTGAGAGCACCGATGTTTATTACATTTAGATGACGAGATATACCATATAGCCAGGCCAAAAGATACCGACGCATTATTTCACATGATTGTCAATTACAAAATTCGTTGAATGATTTAAATACATACTTCTAAAACAGAAATTATCCTAAACATATCATTGATTCTGCGCTGAACAAAGCCCGTAATCTTATTCAACATGAGGCTTTAAACACAGCAAATTGTACAATAGAGAAAAATATAATTCCATTCACAATACAATATAATCCTTCATTACCTAATATAGGCCTTATAATTAATAAATGTTGGAGTCTCCTAAATTTATCAAATAAAAACAGCGTAAAGTCACTTTACAACAATAAACCAATTCTTGCTTATAGAAGACCCAAAAATTTGCTAAATTTTCTAATTAGAACTAAACAAACAGAAAATAAAAAAGACAATTCTCGTCATCTAAATGTAATAGACACCGGTGCTCTCAATGTGCAAACATAAGAGAAAGTGCTTCTTTCAGTAGCACTAATACTAAAGAGATATTTTCTCTACGTTATAACACTAACTGCGTATCAACTGATGTGATTTATTTGATAACCTGTACAAAATGTAATATGCAATATGTTGGACAAACACTTCAACAAGTTTCTAAGAGAATGGATAATCATCGCTTTCATATAAATAAATTATAGAGATCCTCAGTTTTCCTCTAGTATTTCAACACATTTTAATACCAATAATCATTCTCTACTCGATTTTTCTTTCATGCCAATAGATATTGTGCATGGAGACATGAATAGACTCATAAAAGAAACTTACTGGATTCATAAATTAGATACTTTGTATCCTAATGGCCTTAATACCAATGCACTATATAAAATTGTTTAAAATATTTTTTTAAATTTTTTGTTTTAATTGATAAATTGTATATCCTTTATAAGAATATAATTATATGTATGACTGTCTCTATTATATTTTGTTATTTTATTAGTTTAGTTTAAGACGATAGAGTCGTAACATGATATAAATGAGTTGATGATGGAAACGCAGAAGTTTAAGTGCATAATTCTAGTTTAAATGTATTCAAATGATGTGTTGTTTTAAATTTTCTTATGTATATTTAAATTGTGTGATTGACCTTTGTCAGTGATTGAGGGTAGTGTTTTTGTTTACTTGACTATTGTTACATTTTGTCTATCTGGTATTTGTCATCATTATAAATGGTAAACAAGATGTTTACTATATTTATAGTTCAAAATCTGACCTTGTTTACGTTTGATTGAAAGCTTCCATTAGAAATTATTTGATCAGTTTTCCGGGAATATTCCATTGCATCTTAGGTGAGTTGAGAGTTTGTATATAAATAGAGGTTTTGTAAACGAAGTACTTATTCCTGTTTTATGATCAGTCTTTATAATCACTTATATCTGTGTTCAGATATAATTTGAGAATAATTATTTCTTTAAATTATTCATTACAATTAGAAGAACTCATTGACCTTTGAACTATACACTACTTTGGAATTATTGAAAACTCATTCAAAGACATTCTGGATTATATCATTTTGGTACATGAAAACATTCAAGACTATTGAAATTCATTAGAAACATTCTGTAGTTTTGGACCCATGAAAGAACGTATAATATTATTTGGGATTTAATTCACAATCCAGTAAGTTTCTTTTAAATTTTCACTTTGTTTTCTAAGGAAACAATTTATTGATTTTTGTAAACTTGTTGGCTTTCCTTCTTTCTATTCCATAGTTTGACCATACGGTCGTAGCAATGTTTTAGAAAGAAGTAGTATATAGAAAGGCCGCTAGTAAACCATTAGTATACCCTTAGTATCTGGTCTACTATTTTAGCCTTATTTCGGCATTCTGAGGCTTCTATCTTCGATTTTGCTGTTTTCCCCACCCCTCTCAGACTTTTTTGGTCAAAACCGATTAATCAGAACCTAATTTAAAACTCTCCTTGAAGAAATAATTCTCTGTAATGTTCCGTTCCATATTTCTGACCCTTCCTCCAGATCGACTTAGTAAATAAAGGTTCTGGCGGCCTTTCTATATACTACTATATAAATCGATAATGTTCGGGAACAAAAATAATGGTCAGGTATTTTATGTATTTTATATATTTATAATTTTTTCGTTTTATAATGACCTAATGCTAATGTGTTAATTCCATCTTCACACCACCTTTTATCATCAAAATTAGTTAACCCCTGCTTGGTAACCTGATCAGTATTTACTTCATGCTTATACGATCTGAATGAAACCATTTCAACATGATGTTTCTTATTGTTAAATAAAACGTCTTTGTAATCATTAAACGTTATATTTGTCTTTACAACACAGTTCTTTACTCCTTTCGCTTTTTTAGTTACATCACCATTGTCTACACGAACTGCATACATTTTACTCCTTAATCCAATAAACTCCGCTACTGGCTTAAAGCAGAACTCGTCTTTCATCTTCCCCATAACTTTTTTGTTAGCAGGATCATGGAATTTATTTTCTTTAGCAGCATCGGATAAATCGAATTCATATTTATGATCAAAGATATCTTGATAGACATCTTCTGCATATATTTCATAAACCAGTGAGTCAGTGTCTGTAAATAACAAATTTGAATTAGGCCATATTTTCTTAGCAAAACCGTAATGGAAATCGTTCATAAGCCACTTTGATGTCTCCAATACTGTAGCACCAACGAAAATAGGCTTATTTAATACTAGATTGGATTTATGCTTCTTAACCATTACAACGTCTTTACAAATAGGTATAATGCCAGCAAATCTCACCGAGGCAATTAATTTACTACAACGTTTTTGTGAATTTACAATTTCGACATCTACTCGATTGAAAATATTTTCCATGGTCTTACCAAATACTAAGTTATTCATAAGCTTAAAGAAATCTTTTTCAAAATCAGTAGTTGCTTTTGTTCTCATGTCATTATTAAATTTAATATAATCGGCCATCCAAAAAGACTGTTCAATCATCAATACACGGTGGATTTTAATTACTTTTAACCCGTGCTCGACTGCTTGTTTGAGATTTCTGTAATGAGTAATATAGTTACGTTTATTTAGCAAATTCGGTACTAGCTTCTCTACAATACAAGGTTTTCCAATTCTGTTCTGTAGTTGAGCGGATGACAAGAGGGAATCATCAATAACCAACTTTTCTGGTAGAAACGGATAGTCGTTATGTAGATCATGCAGTTCTTCAGGATATTCTACATCAACCTCGACGTAAAACGAAAACATCGAGTTCGTTAAGTCTACAGTTAAATTATTCGTATATTCTAAAAATCTTTCTGGAGTAACCCAACCAACACACCTAACTGGCATAGCCTGACACATTGCCCAGGAGTACAAAGCGTTCTTATCCAAATAAATTATATAACAAGAAGACTTCTCAGAATCAAACTTAGTTAAATATTTATTATTAGCTAATGCGTGTTTCTTACTAATAACGCTAATACCACCTCTGATTGAATTGCCTATAAAGTTATATTGATCAAAGTTACCGTCGGTAATTAATTCTACTTTAGCTTTAGTTAACTTGAATAACGCATCCCATGATAGTCCTGGCGAGGAAAAGTACCAACCGGGATCTAATTTATATTTATTAATACTGGTTAGACGGAAACTTCTGAAAATGTCATCCAATAACAAAACATCTTGAATAAGATATATATCTAGATAATCACCGATCGTCTGACAATTAAATCTATTCCAAACCTCATGAGCATGATCATAATCCTTATCGGATATATTTTCATTAGTCAACGACGAGTAAAACTGATCCTTACTCGGTAATGTTGTTTCATCGAGCTTAGCAAAACTGTTAATATACTCATAAGGAAAAATACCTTTCTGTCTCATGAGCATTACTGCGTCATCAAAATACTCTGTAAGTGACGGAAACTCACTACAATTCTTAGCAAGATCCTCCAATTTTGACGACATAAACTGCATGCTATCGATAAAACGAAGTGGACCAACAGTTAATGACATTACTTTTTCTGCATTATTGGGGATACAATCAATCTTCTGATTATTGCATAAACGTATAACATCGGGATGGCCAAGTGCCTTTATAATGAAATGACTGTCATAACCTTTAGAATTATGAGCAACACAGGGTATAAACTTTAATGCATGAAATTTTAAGTTGCAATAATTATGTGCGGCTCCACGATACTGCCCAGTGAGGTGGCAATGATCATGAACTTTTCTTAAAGCACTATCTTCTGATTCATCATTATCAAATTCTTTTTCACAAATATGACAAATAGAGGTTGTATCATAATCATTTTGTTGTTCTAGAGTCAGTGGTATCATCGGAGTTACTTTACTAAGCCTATTATTGATTTTAGCTGCCTCCATAAACCTATTTTTTAATAACCAGACTGCAGGATCCTCATCGTTTATACTTCTACGACGATATAACCTAACTGGTTGTGAAAGTGTTGGATCTATTATACAACTGACTTTATATGCAACTGCAACAGGAACATGTACATTTACGTGTTTAGTCAGTCTAGAGCCAGCTGTATTAATATCATCAATAGGTTGTAATATTGACTCAAAATCGTACGTGATCGAAAATGGAATTGTAAATTTCTTTTTATAATTCGTGAAGCATAAAACCTTATCAGATTCTTTTGGTAATGTCATTTTTTGATTATAGATACAATAGCGTAGATGATCTTTTAGTATTTCTTGCTTCGAAAATCCGTGTAGGCACTTATTGCAGAAATGTAGTTTATGCTGATGGTTATTATACTGACTCTTAAGTAATCCATTAAAATTCTTTATCCACGATATGTGTTTCTTATACCGAAGTAGATTAATTGTTCTCAGCCCAGCTAACGGTGATATACGTAAAGGAAATATTTTCTTGTTTTCATCGAGTCCATAAACATTTATACCATTAGGAATTAACTCAAGGTTCTGATTTTCTATTTTAGCTATTTCCTTTACCTCTGTCGGGAAATTAATACCGGTTAGATTCAATCTACTGACATATTGTTGATAATTACTAACTCGATTAGCGTGATCAGCTGCAGGAAATAATGCAGCTAAAATACTCCACATAACACATTTATCATCGTCACTAACAACATTAATACAACAATGAGTCTTTTTGATCTTATCAGGCAAATCAACGAATTTTCCATCACGAAGAGGATTAAATTTATGAACGTCGATTAATAAATCAATAATGCCATCAAATACCCAGCCAGATCCTTTTTCAGTAAATTCATCGAGCTGTTTATCATAATTCTGTACAATTTTATTTACGAGATCATCAATATCATAATCAGGCTCATCTGCGCGTAATAAATAATGTTGATCCTGTTCTTTTTGTTTAAGATTTTGCATTATACTAGTAGCAACATCTTCAGCATCAGCGTTCTTAAATATTTTTAATGGTTTTGATTCAAAGTACGGATCTGATTTTTCTTCGTTCACTGGACGTTTTAATAAAGCATGTACTCTAACCACAATCTTAACTGTTCCATCATTGTGCTGGATAAATTTAATTACATCTTTGAGTATTTCATGTAATGGTCTAGAATTATCATTAATGCGGATTTTATACGTTTTATTATAACCATCGAACGATGACTGAGTAACTTCTACGGTCAACTCTGATCTGTCTTCGTAAATTTTCTTAATAGAGTCTTGCAATTGTTTTAGATCAGCATTAGATTTTGGATATTTTGATGCCTTACCAGTTAGTGATTTATACTCGTCCATAAGTCGTCTTACTTCAATATTACGAGTTTTCCTAGTTGGTTTTCCAGGAGCATTACTCAACCTCATTTCTTCGTGTACTAATGATAATAATAATTTTTGACGTTCAATCTCCTTTTCGTGTTTTAATCGATCAACTTCATTTTTTAATCTTTCTAGATCATAATTGGATTTAGGATATCTAACAGATTTTCCAGAGAGACTTTCATAGTCGCCCATCAGCTTCTTAACTGTTTGTGAACGAGTGAACTGCGTTCTTTGAGTCATTATATATATTATTTTAGATAAAATTTATTTAATTAAAAAAATATTTGCTTAAATATTAATATCATTTAAACATAAATTAATCATAGATATATAATAATGCCTTTTCAGCAAGGAGAAAATTATTGTACATATCTACCTCAAGGATCATATAATTTATGTAATAAACGGTGCTACGGAGAATACTGTGGACTACATAAACAACGACTACAAAGTGGTATAAAAAGTCCAAGACCATGTCTGAGCTGTGGTGTTGGAACACGGGCTAAATCAGACTTATGTAAAAAGTGTGGCGGTAGTAATTATCGTGCAGTTCTATATTATTATAAAACGAGATCATCAGAACGTAGAATCAAAAAACAAGAACCACCTACGATCGAGGATTTTCTTTGTGTAATTTAAATTTGAATTACTATTTATCATACGAATTATGGATAAGTCTGAAGAAAATTACATTAATACTCTTAAAATGTACTTAGAATTATTAAAACAACTACGAGATTTACAGGAAAAATTAAAATACCTAGAAAAGATCATCTGTGGTGATTGTTATTTAAAATACCAAGGCAGAATAAATAAAATAAATAATTAGAAAAATAATATATATACAGAAAGGTATTTTTCCTTATGAGTATATTAACAGTTTTGCTAAGCTCGATGAAACAACATTACCGAGTAAGGATCAGTTTTACTCGTCGTTGACTAATGAAAATATATCCGATAAGGATTATGATCATGCTCATGAGGTTTGGAATAGATTTAATTGTCAGACGATCGGTGATTATCTAGATATATATCTTATTCAAGATGTTTTGTTATTGGATGACATTTTCAGAAGTTTCCGTCTAACCAGTATTAATAAATATAAATTAGATCCCGGTTGGTACTTTTCCTCGCCAGGACTATCATGGGATACGTTATTCAAGTTAACTAAAGCTAAAGTAGAATTAATTACCGACGGTAACATTGATCAATATAACTTTATAGTCAATTCAATCAGAGGTGGTATTAGCGTTATTAGTAAGAAACACGCATTAGCTAATAATAAATATTTAACTAAGTTTGATTCTGAGAAGTCTTCTTGTTATATAATTTATTTGGATAAGAACGCTTTGTACTCCTGGGCAATGTGTCAGGCTATGCCAGTTAGGTGTGTTGGTTGGGTTACTCCAGAAAGATTTTTAGAATATACGAATAATTTAACTGTAGACTTAACTAACTCGATGTTTTCGTTTTACGTCGAGGTTGATGTAGAATATCCTGAAGAACTGCATGATCTACATAACGACTATCCGTTTCTACCAGAAAAGTTGGTTATTGATGATTCCCTCTTGTCATCCGCTCAACTACAGAACAGAATTGGAAAACCTTGTATTGTAGAGAAGCTAGTACCGAATTTGCTAAATAAACGTAACTATATTACTCATTACAGAAATCTCAAACAAGCAGTCGAGCACGGGTTAAAAGTAATTAAAATCCACCGTGTATTGATGATTGAACAGTCTTTTTGGATGGCCGATTATATTAAATTTAATAATGACATGAGAACAAAAGCAACTACTGATTTTGAAAAAGATTTCTTTAAGCTTATGAATAACTTAGTATTTGGTAAGACCATGGAAAATATTTTCAATCGAGTAGATGTCGAAATTGTAAATTCACAGAAACGTTTTAGTAAATTAGTTGCCTCGGTGAGATTCGCTGGCGTTATACCTATTTGTAAAGACGTTGTAATGGTTAAGAAGCATAAATCCAATCTAGTATTAAATAAGCCTATTTTCGTTGGTGCTACAGTATTAGAAACATCAAAGTGGCTCATGTACGATTTTCATTACGGCTTTACCAAGAAATTATGGCCTAATTCAAATTTGTTATTTACAGACACTGACTCACTGGTTTATGAAATATATGCAGAAGATGTCTATCAGGATATCTTTGACAATAAAGAAGAATTCGATTTATCAGACGTTCCTAAAAATAATAAATTCCATGGCCCCGTTAACAAAAAAGTTATGGGGAAGATGAAAGACGAGTTCTGCTTTAAGCCAGTAGCGGAGTTTATCGGATTAAGGAGTAAAATGTATGCCATTCGTGTAGATAATGGTGATGTAACGAAAAAAGCAAAAGGTGTTAAGAAATGTGTTGTAAAGATAAATATAACGTTTAATGATTACAAAGACGTTTTATTTAACAATAAGAAGCATCATGTTGAAATAGTTTCATTCAGATCGTATAAGCATCAGGTAAATACTGATCAGGTTATCAAGCAGGGGTTAACTAATTTTGACGATAAAAGGTGGTGTGAGGATGGAATTAACACATTAGCATTAGGTCATTATAAAACGAAAAAATTATAAATATATAAAATATATAAAATACCTGACCATTATTTTTGTTCCCGAACATGATCGATTTATATAGTAGTATATGAAAAGGCCGCACTAACATTATAACTACAGATCGATCTGAAATAGGGTTAGATTACGTTCTAGACCATTAGAAATTTTGCTTTAATGATGGAAATAAAAAGTAAGATTTTTGCTTGGGATAGGAGATTTTCTTATATAGTGGTCGAAAAAAAGGTTAAGAAGGAAGCCTTAAAATGGCGAAATAAGGCTAAAAATAGTAGACCAGATACTAAGGGTATACTAATGGTTTACTAGCGGCCTTTTCATATACTACTAAAGAAAAGAAATGTAGCCATAAACAGCGCTACATAAATGTAATATCTTGACATTAATACGTTAAGTTTAAATTTTACATCGTTTTATTGTAGTTAACCATTATTACATAATAAAAGCACATCAGCTATAGCCAAGATGACCTCACATTTTAGTGCTGTGTACATGTTAATTTTTCAAGGTTTACATATAAAAGTAGTGCAAATAATTTTACGTTCTTTATGCCTTTGCCTTGGTGAGGGAAATAACTGTATTTTGTGAACAGAACTATTGTTATGGAAATTGAAACAACTCAGATTAATAATTTGGAACTAAATCTATTAAAACAGACGAGTTCAATTTAAAACAAGCTAACAATCATATATTTAGTCTAAGTTGATAATCAATTCAATAATAATTTTTTCTCAAAAGAAAAAATACTTTTACGAGAAAGACATTTGTAAAACTCAGGATGTGCTTGGTTAGAGTTGTGATTCTAAGAAAATGGCCGAGAACTTTCACGATCTGGGACTTGAGAGTCCTGAACTCCTTAACTCCTAATCCAGAAATGTTATCGATGGCATTTTTTTTTATGACAAATCAGCATCGTTTGAAGACGCCTGAAAGGCTTTCAGGCCAGAAGCTTTCTCTCAAGTTCTTTCAAACTCTTTTTTTATGAATAAATTTATTGTTATTGTTACGTATATGTAATTAAATTGCTTGTGTGTTAGTTTTAAAATTCTTTTTTATTTTATTTTTGTTCCATTGCATTTTATTGTAATGATTATTTTCACGGGATTCGATATTTTCTTTCAGTAAAATTCTGTTTATCTAAAACGTAAAACCTATTACAGAAGCATTAGTTTTAGCTCACTCTGGTACACAGGTTATAAACACTACGCGAAAACGATTGGCTATTGCCAAGGTCTTTTCGGCCTAGTCTGAATAAACAATGTTTTATTTTTAAAATTATTTCAGAATGAGAGTCTGGTTCTTAGATAGGGCTGTTCTTACTACATGACAAAGTTCATTTTTCCTATTGCGTTGTTCAAGTGTTAAGATACCACGTGACCTATCACGCGAGAACGGGATGATATTTTAGTTGGATTTAATACCCTTTCTGAGAGCTTTTCAGTTAGTTGTATTTTTAAACCTTGAGGGCTGGAGAGAAACCAGATTGTTTTTGAAGTTCATTTGTTTTTGGAATTTATTAATTTATTCTCTAGAAAACCAAACGAGTGTACTGTTTTATAAAAGTTCTTGGAGAAAGAAATTCAGTGGAAATTTATTCTGGAATTATACGGAAACATAAACTGTGATTCATTTGAGGAATTGTTGCCATTTGTACAACGACCACATCTATCGTCATCGCCTTCCGTATTGGAACGTCGTCGAGATTCAAACCTGGATTTCATTGGAACTATTTAGTGATAGGACTTGTATTTTTCATTCTTAGGATTAAATTTTTGGTTACATTCACAAACCGTAAGTCCTATTTCCAATTTTTACATTGTTTTCTAGGGAAATAAATTATTTTGTTAAAATATGCAAAGCTTGTTGACTTCACTCTTTTCTTTTTTATTGGTGTGGTTACTCTCAGATTGACATCATTTGAGTAACCCCCTTGTGACAAAAGTTAAAGTATTTTATGTGTTCATGTTTTTTTTCCATATGTGTGTGTTTCTTGTGTTAATTTTATTAAATTTCTTTTTTATTAAATTTTGAGTAAGGGTTTGTACACCATTCACATTTTTTATTTCTTCGAATATATCAAATTTCTGGAGTTGTTATTTAATTCATAATCATAGTTTCCTATAAGTCTAAAGTTTAATAAATAAAAGCTAAATTAAATTAATTCATATTTAATTTCTCTTATGTATATTTTTATAGTTTTGATAAATAGATATCTATTATACTGTTTCTGCTTTGCGCATAGGTTGTTTGAAATCTTAATTAGGTACGAGCAGCATTCACACTACGCTTTCGCGATCACGTGAACACTAGCTCAGGTGCCACGAGTTTCTTGTCTAATACATGAATGACAATTTGATCGTAAATATAATATTAAGTGGCTATAGTTAGGTTACTAATAATTTAATAATAATTTATTAAAGTAATACATGAATAATTGTTTAGTTTTAGTCAGTTTAATCATAATCAGTAAATTTTGAAAATTTAGCTATAATATTTATTGGTAAAGTTAAATTCATAATATTAAACTGTTTAATAAGTGTTCTTCGCATTCGTTTAAGTTGTTTAAACATTTCTTACGTAATATGAATCATAAGTCCGTTTTCCATTGCGTTAAGTTATCTTTAAATCCATACAGTATGGCGAGTGTCCTTTCTCCCTGGTCACAGGAAGGAGTCTCAATATCGCAATTTTGTCGATCTGTCCTTTCTCCGTGCTCAACAGGAAGGAGTCTCATAAATAATTTGGAAATAAATCTATTAAAAACGATCCTTACGACAACATAAGTTGGTAAATAATTAAATATTTTTTAAAAAGTGTTCAAAATTAAGTTAGTAATATAATCCTTCTTTTTCAGCCACAATACTCTCTCTCTCTCTCTC